>CM032162.1:18928463-18960070 GCA_018901935.1 Pugionium cornutum | reverse complement strand
TGGCTACACCTCGGCAGGAGAGGTTCCCAAACCTAAGGAGTTCCAAGCTAGCACCAAGAGGAGATGGACCATTCAGAGTGCTCGAGAGGATCAACAACAACGCCTACCGGATCGAGCTTCCAGGTGAGTTTAATGTGTCCAATATGTTTAATGTTACTGACTTGGCCCCTTTCCATGCAGATGAACCAGTTTTGAGGGCAAAACCTACTGAAGAGGGAGGGAATGATGAGGACATCAGGTCGTACATCCAGCCAGGAGACCAGACTGGCCAACCAGGAAGCTTGCCCGAGACAGCAGGACCATCTGGCGCGCCTGCCGGACCAGACAGTACCGCCGGACCCTCGACCTATAGGACCAGACCGGTCAACATTGCCGGCGGAGAGGCCCAAGCTTCCGGCACACTTGGTGGGGACGTGAATGACACCGCCGGTCCCTCTGATGACACCGCCGGTCCCCCTGATGACACCGCCGACTCCGGGATCAACTTGGCCGGTCCTGAAGTCATTCCGGCCAGTACCGCGCACAATCCAGCTGGTACAGCCGATCCAGCCGAGTACACACGCACTTCCACTTCTACACAAGAGGACTCGGACCAAATGAGCTACCAGCTCCAGGAAATGCACTTAGAGGAAGTCTCTACACCAGTGGTACCTCAAGGAGCAATGACAAGAAGCAGATCAAGGGCGCTCTTCCACAAATTCAGCTTGTGGGTCGACAAGCTCCTAGAGGAAGATCGACTAAGGACAATGGGCCAAAAACACAAGGAAAAGTCCAATTGCTTCTCCACAACACAAGGGACATCAGAGACTTGGGCTTTAGTGGCAAGAGAGGTCCGGGCCCAGAGATTTGTAACCCTACTCCAAGGCGAAGACTAGGAGCAAGGCGCGTGCATGCCACAAGGACGGCCACCTTCCATTTCTTGGCCGTGAGGTGAGTTAAGGTAAGTTTACATTCGAATATATGCCTCTTTCTGTTTTGCAGGGTAGCATCTAGTTGCTTTACATTTTTGAGTCAAGAACATTTTAGGAATAGGTCCTTTTTCGGTTATACACTTTTGTATTTTTCCTTTTGTGCACTTTTGTAAACTTTCCTTTTTTCTTTATTTGTGTCGACCCTAGAAGGTCAAGCTGTCGAGCATATTAATAAGGCTCCTTCCAGCATTGTAGTTCGACAACCTTTTTGATATTAATAAAGTAGAACTTTTTCCAACAAGTTTTCTCTCTAAGAATCTTGTGCGCTTAGAACCTAGTTGAGACCAGCCCTCCTAGCTCTAAGTTTGTGATTTATCACGAGGTTCATCACCCCTCGTGTGGTTCACTTCAACCCTCCGTCGAATACCATCCAGAAAACCCCCATCCAGAAGCCTAAGGTTGAGTTTCTCACCTAATCTTCTACAAACAGCCCACACGCATACATCCTTGAATCAAGGCTTGTATCACAGATGGTCCTGCTGTCTCGGGCGAGCTTCCTGGTCGGCCAGTCTGGTCTCCTGGCTGGATGTACGACCTGATGTCCTCATCATTCCCTCCCTCTTCAGTAGGTTTTGTCCTCAAAACTGGTTCATATGCATGCAAAGGGGCCAAGTCAGTAACATTGAACGTATTGGACACATTAAACTCACCTGGTAGCTCGATCCGGTAGGTGTTGTTGTTGATCCTCTCGAGCACTCTGAATGGTCCATCTCCTCTTGGTGCTAGCTTGGAACTCCTTAGGTTTGGGAACCTCTCCTGCCGTGGGTGTAGCCACACCCAATCGCCTGGTTGAAAGATCACCTCCTTTCTTCCTTTGTTGGCATGAGTCACGTACTGTCCGGTCCTCTTCTCCAAGTTTTCTGCTACCTTCTGGTGTAATCTTCTTATGAACTCTGCCTTGGATGCTCCGTTGAGGTTGGTCATCTCAGCTGGTGGTAGTGGTGTTTGCTCCAATGGTGTGAGAGGGTTGAAGCCGTATACCACTTCAAATGGTGTCTTCTTGGTTGCTGAGTGCACGGCTCGGTTGTAAGCGAAATCTATGAATGGCAGGCACTCCACCCAAGTCTTTAGGTTCTTCCCTAGTGTAGTTCTGAGAAGAGTTGATAATATCCTGTTGACAACTTCAGTTTGGCCATCGGTTTGAGGATGGCAGGTGGTAGAAAAGAGTAGCTTCGTGCCTAGATTCCTCCAAAGGGTCCTCCAGAAATGGCTGAGGAACTTGGTGTCCCTGTCTGATACGATGGTCCTTGGCACTCCATGAAGCCGTACTATCTCCCTGAAGAACAGCTCAGCTGTTTGTGTGGCATCATTGACATTGGCACATGGGATGAAGTGTGCCATCTTGGAGAATCTGTCCACCACTACAAAGATTGCATCTTTGTGGTTGATCTTAGGCAGACCTAGAACAAAGTCCACTGAGATGTCCACCCATGGATGTGTGGGTATGGGTAGGGGGAGATACAACCCGTGAGGTTGCACTCGGGACTTTGCCTTCTTGCAAGTGATGCATCTTGCACAATGAGCTTCTACTGTCCTCTTGATGTGTGGCCAGTAGAAGTGCTCCTTGACCACTGCTAGGGTCTTGTCGACACCAAAGTGGCCCATGGGTCCTCCTCCATGAGCTTCTCGGATGATAAGCTCCCTTAGTGATCCTTGTGGTATGCACAACCTTCTTTCTCGGAACAAGAATCCCTCATGGATGTAGAATTTGCCATGACTCCCTGTGCTACACTCCTTGTAGCTCTCAGCAAGGTCAGGATCATCCTTGTATAGGTCCTTGATGTGCTCGAATCCAAGGACCTTTGCCTCCATGGTTGATATCAAAGCAAACCTCCTTGATAGTGCATCGGCTACCACATTATCTTTGCCCTTCTTGTACTTGATGATGTACGGGAAGGTCTCTATGAACTCCATCCACCTGGCATGTCTCCTCTTGAGATTGGTTTGCCCTCTGAGGTGTTTGAGAGTCTCGTGATCAGTGTGGATCACAAACTCCTTGGACAGCAAGTAATGCTGCCAAGTCTCCAATGCTCGGACAAGGGCATAAAGCTCCTTGTCATAAGTGGGGTAGTTCAGTGAGGCACCACCTAGCTTCTCACTGAAGTATGCCACTGGTCTCCCTCCTTGGGTTAGCACTGCTCCTATGCCTATTCCAGAGGCATCACACTCCACTTCAAACGTCTTGTTGAAGTCGGGAAGGACTAGCACTGGTGCATGTGTAAGGCTGTCCTTCAAGGCCTGGAATGCCTTCTCCTGAGCTTCTCCCCAGCTGAATCCCACGTTCTTCTTCACTACTGCCGTCAATGGTGAGGCAATACTGCTGAAGTTGGGCACGAATCTCCTATAGAAGCTGGCCAGTCCGTGGAAGCTCCTTACTTGGCTGATGTTTCCTGGTGTTGGCCATTCTTGTATGGCTCGAATCTTCTCTTCATCAACCTGTAGGCCCTGTGAACTTACAACAAAACCTAAAAAGACAAGTTTATCAGTACAAAGGTGCACTTCTTGAGATTGGCATAAAGCTCTTCTTGTCGAAGGGTTTTAAGTACCATCTCAAGATGTGTGAGGTGTTCCGAGGCACTTACTATAAACAAATGTCATCAAAGTAAACTACTACAACTTACTGATGTACGCCCTAAGAACTTGGTTCATAAGGCATGAAGGTGCTTGGGGCATTAGTCAAGCCAAATGGCATGACTGTCCACTCAGAGAGCCCTTGCTTTGTCTTGAAAGCAGTCTTCCACTCATCACCTTCCTTCATTCTTACCTGGTGGTATCCACTTTTGAGGTCTATCTTGGAGAAGACCGTGGCTCCACTCAGCTCATCTAGCATGTCATCCAGTCGTGGTATTGGATGCCTATACTTGACTGTGATGTTGTTGATTGCTCGGCAGTCCACACATGCGCCAAGTCCCATCCTTCTTGGGCACTAGTAGCACTGGTACAGCACATGGACTGAAGCTCTCTCGAACATATCCTTTCTCCAGGAGCTCCTTGACTTGCTTCTCAAGCTCCTTGGACTCCTCTGGACTCATCCGGTAGGCTGGCCGGTTGGGCAGGGCTGCTCGGGGCACTAGATCAATCTGGTGTTCTATGCCACGTAAAGGAGGCAAGCCTGCTGGTATCTCCTCTGGAAATACATCCTGGAATTTGTTGAGGAGAGTTGCTACTTCAGGAGGTAGCTCTACCTGTCCCTGTTCTACACTCAAAACTTCTTTGAAGACCATTAGTAACATTAAATCCTTCGAGGCTAAAGCTCTCCGGACATGGCTTGGTTGAATAAGAAAGTTAGACTTGATAAGTTTCTTTTCCTTACTCATTTGGAGTTGTAGCTCGTGTACCTGAGCAGGTGTAAGAGGAGCTAGGCTGACCTTTCTCTTGTCATGCACGAAGGTGTAGAGATTGGATCGGCCATCATGCCTGGTCTCTTTGTCAAACTGCCATGGTCTTCCTAGTAGAAGATGGCCAGCTTGCATGGGCACCACGTCGCATACGACTTGATCCTGGTACTTGCCCACACTGAATGGTACAATGACTTGTTCATGGATCTTTAGCTCCACTTTGTCATCGAGCCATCTCAGTCTATATGGTCGAGGATGCTTTGTCTTCTCTAGACCTAGCTTATCAACCATATATGCACTAGCAACGTTAGTGCAAGAACCACCATCTATGATGAGGTTACATACCTTGCCCTTGATGGTGCAACGGCTGTGGAAGATGTTCTCCCTTTGGATGGTCTCTGAAGGATCCACCATTGCACTGAGGATACGTCTAGTGACCAGCACTTCCCCCACATCAGGGTACTCAATGTCACCATACTCTCCTTCTGGTTCATAGTCCTCTTCATCTTGGGACTCATACTCTCCTGCCTCCGTAATCAGCATGACTTGGTTGTTTGGGCACTCCCTTGAGATGTGTCCACGTTCCCTGCACTTGAAACAAGTTATGTCACGTGATCTTTGAGGGTTAGAAGACTTACCAGGCTCTCTCTGGTCACGGGTGGGTTCAGGAGGCTTGCTCTTGAACCTTGACTTGATCTCTATGCTTTTGCCTTTGTCTACGGTCTTGGGCATGTTGCTTGGTGCCCAAGGTGTCTTAGGCTTGCTGCGGATGTCTTGGCTCTTACGTTTGATGTGCTGCTCAGGTTGCACAGATAGGTGGAACAAGTCTTTGAAGTCATTGTAGCTTTGCTTTCCACTTTGCGGCTGATCCTTTCTTGGAGTCCATCCAAGAACTGTGCCATCAATGCTTCTTCATCATCATTGAGCTCCAATCTGATCCTTAGCTTCTCGAACTCTTCATAGTACTCCTCTACTGATCTGGTACCCTGCTTAAAAGTACGAAAACGACGTTGCAAATCTCTATGAAAGTAAGGTGGAACAAACCTTTGTCGCATGAGGTCTTTCATGTCGACCCATGAGTCTACGGGTCTCATTCTCTTCCTCCTTCTGCCAGATACCTCACGATCCCACCAGATGAGGGCATTGTCCGTGAGTTGTGCTACTGCCATTGAGACTCTCCTAGCTCCTGGTTGGTTGTAGTGATCAAAGATATGATCCATTCTCCTCTCCCAATCTAGGTAAGCCTCGGGGTCTACTTTTCCTGCAAAACTTGGAGGAGTTAGTTTAACATCAGGATGAATTACCCAGTTGTAGGTGCGTTCATCTCCATCCTCATGATGTCTAGGAGGCATTCTTGGTCTCTGGTGAAGACCATATGGCTCAAAGCCATCATCTTCTGCCTGTGGTTGCCGTGGAGGTCCTCTCGGCCTATGGTGATAGTTATGAGGTTGTGTATCCTCATCTCCATCTGGCTGGGGTTCCTCCTGTTCGTGCCGTGTCCTAAGGTGCTCAAGACCCTCTGGACGGTCTTGCTCAGCTCTCACGTGCCTTAGGGCCTGGAATCTCACCGGTCTTTCCACGCGCTCCAACCTCTCGCCTATGGATGCGAGTTGTGTTTGGAGTGTGGTGAACATGGCCATCATGGCTTCAGTTGCTTCTCTATTTTCTTCTCCCATGGTGTGCTACAAAGAAAGAAGACAAGTTAGGATGCTCCTAAATTGTTAGGAGGGTTTTCTTTTTATAAGGGGTTCGAAAAATGCAAAAAGGAAAAATCCTAAGGAAAGGAAATTCGAATAAAAGGAAAAGGAAACTTCCTAGACAACTTGTGCTAGCTGTCCAATTCGAAATCTTTTGGGTATTTTCCTATTTTCTTTTCTTTTCTTTTTTTTTTCTTTTTAATTTAACTTAAAATTAATGGAAATATGAATTAAACAAAAAGGAAAACGTGAATGGCAATGCAAAAGTGAATCTAAACCCTAGTGATACACGTAGAAGGCTAGATGCACTCGGTTTGTAGTTTGAGGTTATTTTTTTTTATTTTTCTTGAATGCGACTTAAACTAATGCAAGAACTAAAAACAAGACAAGCAAAAGGATAGAAACAACCTGGTTTAGGAGCTTTAAGCTCGGATACCAAAATGATACAAGCCTTGATTCAAGGATGTATGCGCATGGGCTGTTTGTAGAAGATTAGGTGAGAAACTCAACCTTAGGCTTCTGGATGGGGGTTTTCTGGTTGGTAAAAGATGGAAGGGTGAAGTGAACCACACGAGGGGTGATGAACCTCGTGATAAATCACAAACTTAGAGCTAGGAGTGCTGGTCTCAACTAGGTTCTAAGCGCACAAGTCTCTCTTGGGAGAAAGCTCGTAGGGAAAAAGTTCTACTTTATTAATAATCAAAAAGGTTGTCGAACTACAATGCTGGAAGGAGCCTTATTAATATGCTCGATAGCTTGACCTTCTAGGGTCGACTCAAACAAAGAAAAGGAAAGTTTACAAAAGTGAACAAAGGAAAAGATACAAAAGTGTATAACCGAAAAAGGACCTATTCCTAAAATGTTTTTGACTCAATAAAAGTAAATATTCTAGATCCTACCCTGCAAAACAGAAAGAGGCATATATTCGAATTGAAACTTACCTTAACTTACCTCATGGCCAAGAAATGGAAGGTGGCCATCCTTGTGGCATGCACGCGCCTTGCTCCTAGTCTTTGACTTGGAGTAGGGTTAATTAAGAATCCTTGGGCCCTGACCTCTCTTGCCACTAAAGCCCAAGTATCTGATGTCCCTTGTGTTTTTAAGAAGCCATTGGACTCTTCCTTGCATTTTTGGCCCATTGTCCTTAGTCGATCTTCCTCTAGGAGCTTGTCGACCCATAAGCTGAATTTGTGGAAGAGTGCCCTTGATCTGCTTCTTGTCATTGCTCCTTGAGGTACCACTGGTGTAGATACTTCTTCTAGGTGCATGTCCTGGAGCTGGTAGCTCATTTGGTCCGAATCCTCTTGTGTGGAAGTGGAATTGCGCATGTACTCGGCTGGATCGGCTGTACCGGCTGGATTGTGCGCGGTACTGGTCGGGATGCCTTCAGGACCGGCCAAGTTGATCCCGGAGTTGGCGGCATCACCAGAAGAACCGGCGGTGTCATCCACGTCCCCACCAAGTGTGCCGGAAGCTTGGGCCTCTCCGCCGGCGATGCTGACCGGTCTGGTCCTATAGGTCGAGGGTCCGGCGGTATTGCCTGGTCCGGCAGACGTGCCAGATGGTCCTGCTGTCTCGGGCGAGCTTCCTGGTCGGCCAGTCTGGTCTCCTGGCTGGATGTACGACCTGATGTCCTCATCAAGGATGCTATCTTTGTAGTGGTGGATAGATTCTCCAAGATGGCACATTTCATCCCATGTGCCAATGTAAATGATGCCACGCAAACAGCCGAGTTGTTCTTCAGGGAGATAGTACGGCTTCACGGAGTGCCAAGGACCATCGTGTCAGACAGGGACACCAAATTCCTCAGCCACTTCTGGAGGACCCTCTGGAGGAAGCTAGGCATGAAGCTGCTCTTCTCTACCACCTGCCATCCTCAAACCGATGGCCAAACTGAAGTAGTCAACATGACATTGTCAACTCTTCTCAGGACTACACTAGGGAAGAACCTCAAGACTTGGGTGGAGTGCCTGCCATTCATAGAGTTCGCATACAACCGAGCCGTGCACTCAGCAACGAAGAAGACCCCTTTTGAAGTAGTCTACGACTTCAACCCCCTAACACCTTTGGAGCAAACGCCACTACCACCAGCAGAGATGACCAACCTCAACGGAGCATCCAAGGCGGAGTTCATAAAGAAGATACACCAGAAGGTAGCAGAAAACTTGGAGAAGAGGACCGGGTAGTACATGACTCATGCCAACAAGGGAAGAAAGGAGATGATTTTTCAACCAGGCGATTGGGTGTGGCTACACCTACGGCAGGAGAGGTTCCCCAACCCAAGGAGTTCCAAGCTGGCCCCAAGAGGAGATGGACCATTCAGAGTGCTGGAGAGGATCAACAACAACACCTACAGGATCGAGCTTCCAGGTGAGTTTAATGTGTCTAACACATTCAACGTAACTGATTTATCTTCTTTTAATGCAGATGAACCAGTTTTGAGGTCAAAACCTACTGAAAGGGGAGGGGATGATGGGGACATCAGATCGTATGGCCGGCCAGGAGACCAGACTGGCCGCCCAGGGAGCTTGCCTGAGACAGCCGGGCCATTTTGCACGTCTGCCGGCCCAAGCGGTACCGCCAGGCCTTCGACCAGCCGGGCCGGACCGACCAACATTTCTAGCGGAGAGGCCCAAACCTCCGGCCCAACTGGCGGTGACGTGGATGACACCGCCGGCCCAATTGATGACGCCGCCGGCTCTGGGATCAACTTGGCCAGCACCGGGATCAACTTGGCTGGCTCCGATGACAACTCGGCCAACACCTCACACAGTCCAGCCGGTACAGCCGATCCAGCTGATTGCACCACCATTTCATCATCTACACAAAGAGACTCGGACCAGATAAGCTACCAGCTTCGAGACATGCATCTAGATGAAGTTTCTACACCAGTGGTGCCACCAGGAGCAATGACAAGGACCAGATCAAGGGCGCTCTTCCACAAGTTTAGTTTGTGGGTCGACAAGCTCCTAATGGATGATCAACAAAGAGAACTGGGCCAAGAGTGAAAAGAAGATTGCAATGGCTTCTCAAAAGTGCAAGGGACTTCAGAGACTTGGGCTTTAGTGGCAAAAGAGGTCAGGGCCCAAAGATTCCTAACCCTACTCCAAGTCGAAGACTAGGAGCAAGGCGCGTGCATGCCACAAGGTCGGCCACCTTCCATTTCTTGGCCGATAGGTAAGAAAGGTAAGTTTTCAAATTATATATTTGCCTCTTTCTGTTTTGCAGGGTAGGATTTAGAATGTTTACATTTTGATTCAAAGACAATTTAGGTAGAAGTCCTTTTTCGGTTATTCACTTTTGTAATTTTTCCATTTGTGCACTTTTGTAAGTTTTCCATTATTCTTTCAGTCGACCTGATACAAGCCTTGATTCAAGGATGTATGCGCGTGGGCTGTTTGTAGAAGATTAGGTGAGAAACTCAACCTTAGGCTTCTGGATAGGGGTTTTCTGGTTGGTAAACGATGGAAGGGTGAAGTGAACCACACGAGGGGTGATGAACCTCGTGATAAATCACAAACTTAGAGCTAGGAGGACTGGTCTCAACTAGGTTCTAAGCGCATAAGTCTTTCTTGAGAGAAAGCTCGTAGGGAAAAAGTTCTACTTTATTAATAATCAAAAAGGTTGTCGAACTACAATGCTGGAAGGAGCCTTATTAATATGCTTGACAGCTTGATTTTCTAGGGTCGACACAAATAAAGAAAAAGGAAAGTTTACAAAAGTGCACAAAAGGAAAAGATACAAAAGTGCATAACCGAAAAAGGACCTATTCCTAAAATGTTTTTGACTCAAAAATGTAAAGCAACTAGATCCTACCCTGCAAAACAGGAAGAGGCATATATTCGAATGTAAACTTACCTTAACTCACCTCACGGCCAAGAAATGGAAGGTGGCCGTCCTTGTAGCATGCACACGCCTTGCTCCTAGTCTTCGACTTGGAGTAGGGTTACAAATCTCTGTCCTTGACCTCTCTTGCTACTAAAGCCCAAGTCTCTGAATCCCTTGTGTTGTTGAGAAGCTATTGGACTCTTCCTTGTATTTTTGGCCCATTGTCCTTAGTCGATCTTCTTCTAGAAGCTTGTCGACCCATAAGCTGAATGTGTGGAAGAGCGCCCTTGATCTGCTTCTTGTCATTGCTCCTTGAGGTACCACTGGTGTTGAGACTTCCTCTAAGTGCATGTCCTGGAGCTGGTAGCTCATTTGGTCAGAGTCCTCTTGTGTAGAAGTGGAAGTGCGCGTGTACTCGGCTGGATGGCCTGTACATCCAGCCAGGAGACCAGACTAGCCGACCAGGAAGCTTGCCCGAGACAGCAGGACCATCTGGCGCGCCTGCCGGACCAGACAGTACCGCCGGACCCTCGACCTATAGGACCAGACCGGTCAACATTGCCGGCGGAGAGGCCCAAGCTTCCGGCACACTTGGTGGGGACGTGAATGACACCGCCGGTCCCTCTGATGACACCGCCGACTCCAGGATCAACTTGGCCGGTCCTGAAGTCATTCCGGCCAGTACCGCGCACAATCCAGCCGGTACAGCCGATCCAGCCGAGTACACGCGCACTTCCACTTCTACACAAGAGGACTCGTACCAAATGAGCTACCAGCTCCAGGACATGCACTTAGAGGAAGTCTCAACACCAGTGGTACCTCAAGGAGCAATGACAAGAAGCAGATCAATGGCACTCTTCCACAAATTCAGCCTATGGGTCGACAAGCTCTAGAAGAAGATCGACTAAGGACAATGGGCCAAAAGTACAAGGAAGAGTCCAATAGCTTCTCAACAACACAAGGGACATCAGAGACTTGGGCTTTAGTGGCAAGAGAGGTCAGGGCCCAAAGATTCTTAACCCTACTCCAAGTCGAAGACTAGGAGCAAGGCGTGTGCATGCCACAAGGACGGCCACCTTCCATTTCTTGGCCGTGAGGTGAGTTAAGGTAAGTTTACATTCGAATATATGCCTCTTTCTTTTTTGCAGGGTAGGATCTAGTTGCTTTACATTTTTGAGTCAAGAACATTTTAGGAATAGGTCCTTTTTCGATTATACACTTTTGTATCTTTTCCTTTTGTGCACTTTTGTAAACTTTCCTTTTCTTTATTTGTGTCGACCCTAGAAGGTCAAGCTGTCGAGCATATTAATAAGGCTCCTTCCAGCATTGTAGTTCGCCAACCTTTTTGCTAATTAATAAAGATCGAATTTTCTTTACAAGTTATTCTCTCAAAGAAGCTTGTGCGCTTAGAACCTAGTTGAGACCAGCCCTCCTAGCTCTAAGTTTGTGATTTATCATTAGGTTCATCACCCCTCGTGTGGTTCACTTCACCCTTCCATCTTTTACCAACCAGAAAACCCCCATCCAGAAGCCTAAGGTTGAGTTTCTCACCTAATCTTCTACAAACAGCCTTGTATCAATAGAGCTCAAGATACCACCAGATCAGAATGAAAGAAGGTGATGAGTGGAAAACCACTTTCAAGACCAAGCAAGGTGATACAAGCCTTGAATCAAGGCCGTAACACGCGTGGACTGGTTAGAGAAGATTTGGCGAGAAACTCGGCCTTAGGCTTCTGGATGGGGGTTTTATTGTGGGTATTAGATGGAGAGGTGAAGTGAACCACATGAGGGGTGATGAACCTCGTGATAAATCACAACTTAGAAGCTAGGAGGGATGGTCTCAACTAGGGTTCTAAGCGCAAGAGCTTAGGGAGAAAAATTCTTAGGAAGAAAGTTCTATCTTTATTAATATCAAAAAGTTGTCGAACTACAATGGTGAAGGAGCCTTATTAATATGCTCCGCAGCCTTGACCTTCTAGGGTCGACTCAAAATAAAAATGGAAAAGATACAAAGTGTACAAGGAAAATCACAAAAAGGAAATAACCGAAAAAGGACAACTACCTAAATTGTTCTTGACTCAAAAATTGAAAACTTACTATTCCTACGCTGCAAAATAGAAAAGGCAAGTATATAATTGAAAACTTACCATTATTACCTTTCGGGCAAGAAATGGAAGGTGGCCGACCTTGTGGCATGCACGCGCCTAGCTCCTAGTCTTCGACTTGGAGTAGGGTTATGAATTGTTGGGCCCTGACCTCTTTTTCCACGAGAGCCCAAGTCTCTGGTGTCCTTTGTGATGTTGAGAAGCCTTTGAACTCTTCCTTGTACTCTTGGCCCAATGCTCCTTCTCGATGATCTTTTATGAGCTTGTCTACCAACAAACTGAACCTGTGGAAGAGTGCCCTTGTTCTGCTCCTTGTCATGGATCCTGGTGGCACCACTGGTGTAGAGACTTCATCCAGGTTCATTCTTTGAAGCTGGTAACTTAGTTGATCCAACTCTCCTTGTGTAGATGTGAAAATGGTGGTGCAATCGGCTGAACCGGCTGGATTGTGCGAGGAGCTGGCCGAGTTTTCATCGGAGTCGGCCAGATTGATTCCTGAGCCAGCGGCGTCACCAGTTGGGTCGGCAGTGTCATCCATGTCACCGCCAGTTGGGCAGGAGGTTTGGGCCTCTCCGATGGAAATGTTGATCGGCCCGGCCCGGCTGATCATAGGGCCGGCAGTACCCCTTTGTCCAGCAGACGCGCCAAATGGCCCGGCTATCTAGGGCAAGCATTCTGGTCGGCCATTCTGGTTTTCTGGCTGGCCAGACAATCTGATGCCCTCATCACAAGGGCTCTACGAGTGGACAGTCATGCCATTTGGCTTGACTAATGCCCCAAGCATATTCATGCGCCTTATGAACCAAGTTTTTAGGGCGTACATCAGTAAGTTTGTAGTAGTGTATTTTGATGATATACTTGTCTATAGTAAATGCCTTAGGGAACACATCACACATCTTGAGATGGTGCTTAAAACCCTTTGACAAGAAGAGCTTTATGCAAATCTCAAGAAGTGCACCTTTTGTACTGACATGCTTGTTTTCTTAGGCTTTTGTTGTGAGTTCACAAGGCTTATAGGTTGATGAGGAGATGATTCGAGCCATACAAGAGTGGCCAACACCGAGCAACATCAGCCAAGTAAGAAGCTTTCAAGGCCTGGCCAGCTTCTACCGGAGATTTGTGCCCAACTTCAGCAGCATTGCCTCACCATTGACGGCAGTTGTGAAGAAGAATGTGGGGTTCAGATGGGGAGAAGCTCAAGAGAAGGCATTCTAGGCCTTGAAGGACAGCCTCAGTCACGCACCAGTGCTAGTCCTGCCCGACTATAATAAGACGATTCAAGTTGAGTGTGATGCCTCTGGCATAGGCATAGGCATGGTGCTAACAGAAGGAGGAAGACCAGTGGCATATTTCAGTGAGAAGTTAGGTGGGGCCTCACTGAATTATCCCACCTACGACAAGGAGCTCTATGCCCTAGTCCGAACCTTGGAGACTTGGCAACACTACTTGTTGTCCAAGGAGTTTGTAATCCACACTGATCACGAGACTCTCAAGCACCTTAGAGGGCAAACCAACCTCAAGAGAAGACATGCTAGGTGGATGGAGTTCATAGAAACCTTCCCTTACATCATCAAATACAAGAAGGGTAGGGATAATGTGGTAGCTGATGCATTATCAAGGAGGTTCGCCTTGATCTCAACAACGGAAGCAAAGATCTTAGGATTTGAGCACATCAAGGACTTATACAAGGATGATTCAGACTTTTCTGAGAACTACAAGGAGTGTGCATCAACTCCTTGGTCAACGATACATCGTATGCATCAACTCCCGTAGACCATAATTGATACAAGCCTTGATTCAAGGATGTATGCGCGTGGGCTGTTTGTAGAAGATTAGGTGAGAAACTCAACCTTAGGCTTCTGGATAGGGGTTTTCTGGTTGGTAAACAATGGAAGGGTGAAGTGAACCACACGAGGGGTGATGAACCTCATGATAAATCACAAACTTAGAGCTAGGAGGGCTGGTCTCAACTAGGTTCTAAGCGCACAAGTCTCTTTTGAGAGGAAGCTTGTAGGAAAAAGTTCTACTTTATTAATAATCAAAAAGGTTGTCGAACTACAATCCTGGAAGGAGCCTTAGTAATATGCTCGACAGCTTGACCTTCTAGGGTCGACACAAATAAAGAAAAAGGAAAGTTTACAAAAGTGCACAAAGAAAAAGATACAAAAGTGCATAACCGAAAAAGGACCTATTCCTAAAATGTTCTTGACTCAAAAATGTAAAGCAACTAGATCCTACCCTGCAAAACAGAAAGAGGCACATATTCGAATGTAAACTTACCTTAACTCACCTCACGGCCAAGAAATGGAAGGTGGCCGTCCTTGTGGCATGCACGCGCCTTGCTCCTAGTCTTCGACTTAGAGTAGGGTTACAAATCTCTGTGCCTTGACTTCTCTTGCCACTAAAGCCCAAGTCTCTGATGTCCCTTGTGTTGTTGAGAAGCTATTGGACTCTTCCTTGTATTTTTGGCCCATTGTCCTTAGTCGATCTTCCTCTAGTAGCTTGTTGACCCATATGCTGAATTTGTGGAAGAGCGCCCTTGATCTGCTTCTTGTCATTGCTCCTTGAGGTACCACTGGTGTTGAGACTTCCTCTAAGTGCATGTCCTGGAGCTGGTAGCTCATTTGGTCAGAGTCCTCTTGTGTAGAAGTGGAAGTGCGCGTGTACTCGGCTGGATCGGCTGTACCGGCTGGATTGTGCGCGGTACTGGCCGGAATGACTTCAGGACCGGCCAAGTTGATCCCGGAGTCGGCGGTGTCATCAGGGGGACCGGTGGTGTCATTCACGTCCCCACCAAGTGTGCCGGAAGCTTGGGCCTCTCCGCCGGCAATGTTGACCGGTCTGGTCCTATAGGTCGAAGGCCCGGCGGTACTGTCTGGTCCGGCAGTCGCGCCAGATGGTCCTGCTGTCTCGGGTATTGCTTCCTGGTCGGCCAGTCTGGTCTCCTGGCTGGATGTACGACCTGATGTCCTCATCAATAATTCTTTCAACTCATCAATCAAAGGTCAGAGGAATATGTCCAGACTAGCACGCAGATGATTTGGCCCCGAATTCAAAATAGTTAGAAACAAATACTCTTTCTTCATACACATCTCCGGTGGCAAATTATATGGAGTGATAATCACCGGCCATAATGAATGATTACGAGACATCCCAAATGGGTTGAACCCATCAGTACATAAGCCAAGATAAACGTTTCCAGATTCAGCAGCAAATCTAGGATGTAGATATTGAAAATTTTTCCACTCTGCAGCATCAGATGGATGACTCATTTCTCCGTCTTCTGCTTCATGCTCTGCGTGCCACCTCATTGCCTCTATGGTTTCCTCGCTTTGATACATTCTTTTAAGTCTATCACCTATAGGTAAATACCACATACGACTGAAAGGTATTCTCGTCCAGCCCTCGCTTGGCTTATACCGGGGGGAATCGCAAAATTTGCATTTTTCCCATTTCTCATCTTCTTTCCAGAATATCATACAATTTTGAACACACACGTCAATTGTATAAAACGGGAGGCCTAAATTTCGCATCAATTTTTTGGTTTCATAATATGAACCCGTAGCCTGATTCTCCTCGGGTAAATATTTTGTAAACCGCTCTGCCGAAGAATCCATACATTTTTCTGGTAAATTAAAATCAGACTTGATGTTCATAAACCGAGCAGCTAAAGATAAATGTGAGTGCCCTTCATGACAACCATGATACAATGGATTTTTCGCAGCTTCTAACATGTTGTAAAATTTTTGTGCTTCTTCATTAGGCCATTCTTCTTCATTATAATTATAATTTTCTTCGTTCTGATTATAGTACTGATGATCATCAGTCGTTGTTTCACAAAATGCATCCGTCACCGTTTCAACATATCTATTACCGGATATACCAACTGTTTTATCACTACTACAATCACGTCCCTGATTTCTTTGTACATCACCCCGACTAGTACTTGTCCCTAACTGAACATTCAGCTCTTCTCCATATTTATACCAAATATAATAATTTTGCATAAATCCTCGACTATATAGATGACTCCATATTTTTCGTCCCAGAATAAATTTATCATTTTTGCAATTAATACAAGGACAGAAAAACTTACCTCTGCTACTTGCAAAATTCATGAACTGCTCCATGCCTTGTGCAAATTCCGCCGATATATTTCTTGTTTCATTATCAATTCTTCTGTACATCCAATCTCTCGAATTGTTATAATTTCCCCACATGTTTCAAATAAATTTTTTCCTTCGATTTTACAAATGAGAGAATGGGATGGTGCATATATATACAACATTTTACGACTATTTTGCCACTAATTTGCCACTACTATGCCACTACAGCAATGTAGTCGCTTAAATGTCTTTATACCTAACACGCACATGTTTTTTATGTTGGCACTTTGCCACCACTTTGTGACTGCAGAGCCACTACATAACGTAGTCGCAAATTGGTTGCATTTTTAGCGACCAATAAGCGACTACCACCTGATTTTCCATATGTAGTCGCTAATCAGTCGCTATTTGGCGACTGATTAGCAACTCCCTAGGTCAGTTGCAAGGCAGTCGCATTTTAGTCGCTAATTGGTTGCGTATTGAGACCAACATGCGACTACACTTATTGGTCACATTTTTGTGACCAATTTGCGACTACTTCGCCGTAGTCGCAAATTAGTCGCTAAACCATGGCAAATGTGGTCGCAAAAATTGTGACCACGTATGTAGACGCAAATCGCAGTCGCAAATTGGCAGTTTTCTTGTAGTGGTGGCACAGGAAATCACGGCAAGTTCTATCTCCATGATGGATTCTTGTTCCGGGAAAGAAGGTTGTGCATACCACAGGGATCTCTACGAGAGCTTATCACCCGAGAAGCTCATGGAGGAGGTCTTATGGATCACCTTGGTGTTGACAAGACACTGGCCGTGTTCAAGGAACACTTCTACTGGCCACACATCAAGAGGTCAGTCGAAGCCCATTGTGCAATGTGTACTACTTGCAAAAAGGCGAAGTCCCGAGTACACCCTCATGGGTTGTATCTCCCTCTACCCATACCTACACATCCATTGGTAGACATCTCCATAGATTTCGTTCTAGGTCTGCCAAAGATCAACCATAAAGATGCCATCTTTGTAGTGGTGGACCGATTCTCTAAGATGGCCCATTTCATACCATGTGCCAATGTTAATGATGACACGCAAACGGCAGAGCTATTTTTCAGGGAAGTAGTGCGTCTTCATGGAGTGCCAAGGACAATCGTGTTAGACAGAGACACTAAATTCCTCAGCCACTTCTGGAGGACTCTTTGGAGAAAGCTAGACACAAAGCTGCTCTTCTCTACCACGTGCCACCCTCAGACTGATGGCCAAACTGAAGTGGTCAACCGGACATTGTTAACTCTTCCCAGGACACACTTGGGAAGAACCTCAAGAGATGGGTGGAATGTCTACCATTCATTGAGTTTTCTTACAACCGAGCAGTGCATTCAGCCACTAAGAAGACCCTTTTGAGGTAGTCTATGACTTCAACCTTTAAACACCTTTGGAGCAAACACCAATGCCACCAGCAGAAATGAAAAACCTCAATGGAGCATATAAGGGAGAGTTCATCAAGAGATTGCACCACAAGGTAGCAGAGAACATGGAGAAGAGGACCGGGCAGTGCGTGACTCATGCCAACAAGGGGAGAAGGGAAATGATCTTCCAACCAGGCAATTGGGTGTGGCTACACCTACGGCAAGAAAGATTCCACAACCTAAGGAGTTCCAAGCTGACCCTCAGAGGAGATGGACCATTCAGAGTCCTGGAGAGGATC
The DNA here is from genome assembly GCA_018901935.1 of Pugionium cornutum. NCBI lineage: Eukaryota > Viridiplantae > Streptophyta > Magnoliopsida > Brassicales > Brassicaceae > Pugionium > Pugionium cornutum. The sequence continues at coordinate 18,942,329 of CM032162.1, read as the reverse complement.
AACAACAACGCCTACCGACTTGAACTTCCAGGTGAGTTTAATGTGTCTAACACATTCAATGTGATTGATTTAGCTCTTTTCCTTGCAGATGAACCAGTTATGAGGTCAAAACCTACTGAAAGGGGAGGGGATGATGAGGAAACCAGATCGTTTGGCCGGCCAGAAGATCAAAATGGCCAGCCAGAAGATCAAAATGGTCGGCCAGAAGATCAAAATGGCCGACCAGAAGACCTTCTTGAGACAGCCAGGCCATTTGGCGAGTCTGCCAGGCCAACTGGTACCACTGGCCCTATGATCAGCCAGGCCGGGCCAACCAACTTCACCGGTGAAGAGGCCCAAACCTTCAGCCCAACTGGCGGTCACGTGACTCACCCTGCCGGGCCAGCTGGTGATGCCACCGGCCCACCAATCGTTCTGGCCAGCTCCGATTACAACTCTGCAAGCCCTACACACGGCCCAGCCGGCTCAAGCGATCACACGGCCATTTCAAGCTCTACACAATGAGACTCAGACCAGATCAGCTACCAGCTTCATGGCATGAACCTAGAGGAAGTTTCTACACCAGTCATACAACCATGAGCCATGACAAGGAGCAGAACAAGGGCATTCTTCCACAAGTTCAACCTGTGGGTAGACAAGCTCCTAGAAGACCAACAACAAGGAGCATTGGGCCAAGAGTGCAAGGAACAAGTCAAGGGCTTCTCAACATCTCATGTACTCCAGAGACTTGTGCTCTCGTGGCAAAGGAGGTCAAGGCCCAACATTTCATAAACCTACTTCAAATCGAAGACTAAGCGCGTGTAGCAAGGTCGGCCACCTTCCATTTCTTTGCCGAATGCTAGTAGGTAAGTTTTCAATTATAAGAATTCCTTTTCTGTTTTGCAGGGTAGGAATTAGTAGTTTTCCATTTCATTGACTCAAGAACATTTAAGTAGATGTCCTTTTTGGTTATTCTTTTTTGTAAATTTTACTTTATGCACTTTTGTATCTTTTCATTTTATTTTTTGGGTTGATCCTAGAAGGTCAAAGCTGCTGAGCATATTAATAAGGCTGCTTTCAGTATTGTAGTTCGACAAGTTTTTGATTATTAATAAAGAGAGCACTTTTACTTAGAGTTTTCCTCACAAACTCTAAAGTGCTTAGAACCCTAGTCAAGACCAGCGCTCCTAGCTTCTAAGTTTGTGATTTATCTATCACAGAGCTTTCCATCCCTCGTGTGGTTCACCTCACCCCACCACCCAATACCCACAAGAAAACCCCACTCCAGAAGCCTAAGACCGAGTTTCTTGCCTAATATCCTCCAACTGGTCTAAGAGTCCTATGGCCTTGATTCAAGGCTTGTATCAACCTCCCTGGCCACTCCATCTACATGAAAGTGTACCCAAGAACGACCACGCCATCTCTTTTAACCCCTTCCCACCAATCACTACAAGAAAACAGCGATTTTGTGACCACGTATGTGGTCGCAAAGTAGTCGCAAATATGGAACTTGCGACCACTTTGCGACCACGCAATGTAGTCGCAAAGTCTTAGTCCCAAGTTTATATAGTCGCAAATCAGTCGCAATGTAGCAACGGATTTGCAACCACGATAATAGTCACAAATTTATATAGTCGCAAATCAGTCGCAATGTAGTACAATTTGCGACTGATTTCCGACCAATCATGGGTGACTACATTTGATACTACTTTGCGACTGGTTTTCGGTAACAAATTTTGCCACTACTTTGCAACTACGAATGTGGTTGCAAAAGCCGTAGTCGCAAATTAGTCACAAAAGTTTGTGACTGATTTGCGACCACAGTGGAAGACGTGGTCGCAAATCAGTCACAAACTTTTGTGACTGATTGCGACTACGTAATATACTCAGTCACAAATCATTCACAAATAATTGCGATTGATTTGCGACTAAGACTGAATTTTTAGAAAAACTTCTTGTAGTCGTAAATCATTCGCAGATATGTGTGACTGATTTGTGACTGTATATAAATTTTTCAAAAAAAATTTATGTAGTCGCAAATTGGTCCCAAAAAATTGAGACTGATTTGGGACTGACTTGCGACCACAACGGAATTAAATTTTTAAAAAATAATAACTTTTAATTTAAATTTCAAAATATTTTAATTAAATATTATTTATAAAAATTAATTACTATTAATATTATTAATTAATTAATAATAAATATAATTTTTAATATTAGATATAAAATTTTTTGTTTAAATTAATTATTTTATAATTTTAAATATTATTATAAGTAAACAATAATTAAATTATTAATTATTTTTTTAAAATAAAAAGAAATTAAATATAAAACATATAAATTTTAATAAATAAGATTCAATTTACAACAAAAAAAATAAATAAATCTAATTCTCTGGCAGCCGGAATTGAAAATCTGAAGGCAAAAATGGAGTCGGAGCCATCGACAGTTCACATGGGCCATGTTATCCCGTATAAAGGAGGCGAATGTGGGATCCATCCGTTAAAAATAACCAATGAGCATATCCAAGTTGCAGATTTTTTTTTGGTTTTCTTTATGCACTTCTAGCATCTTCCGATTCACTTCCAGAATGTAAACGTTTTGTTCTTCAATTAGCGCATTTCGTTATTCATTATGCAAGTTGATTGCGTTTTGTTCTTCGATTCGGCGCTGCGCGGCTAGAAGTTGCTCCTGAAGCGCAACGTAGTCGGTGTTAGTGGGTTGTAACCAACTACGCCTACCCAACCCGTGCACGCGGTTCAGGCTACCGAGTTCATAAAGACGGCCTCGGTCATCCGCAATGGAAGACTACAAAAACAATTAAAATAAAATTAAAATATTACATCAAATAATTAGAATAAATATAAATAATTTAATATAAATAAAAATTTAAAAAATAAAAAAATTGTTACATGAATGAAGATCTCATTCTTCTCTTTTGGAGTCACCTCAATTGGACGGGAAGTACCGTAAGACGTTTCTGTTGGATCGACCTCCACAATCGCCATCTTCTCTTGGATGTGCTTCACAGATTTGTTTAGCTTTCAAAACTACATACGAACCATCCGGCCTAGTGTGAGTCTTTATAAAGACCTCAGCTATTGAGACAGGTCTTCCAAATTATTTTCCTAAACATATATTAAAATAAATTTTGATATGAGTCTTTATAAAGACCTCACCTTGTCTACGGGCTTGGTGCCAATGCTTGGTGCCCATGTGTCTCAGGCTTGCTACGTAGGTATTGGCTCTTACGCCTAATGTGCTGCTCAGCCTGGACAGAGAGGTGGAACAAGTCCTTGAAATCATTGTAGATTTGTCTCTCCACTTTTCGGCTAATCCTATCTTGTAATCCATCCAGGAATTGAGCCATCAATGCCTCCTCAACGTCATTGAGCTCCAGCCTGTTCCTTAGCCTTTTAAACTCCTCGTAGTACTCCTCTACTGATCTTGTGCCCTGTTTAAGAGTATGAAAACATCGTTGCAAATCCCTATGGAAATAAGATGGGACAAACCTTTGCCTCATGAGGTCCTTCATGTCGACCCAAGAGTCTTCGGGCCTCAATCTCCTTCTCCTACATTCAGAAGCCTCACGATCCCACCAGATGAGAGAATTATCCGTGAGTTGTGTTACTGCCATGGGGACTCTCCTAGGGCCTGGCTGGTTGTAATGGTTGATGATGTGATCTATCCTCCTTTCCCAATCTAGATAGGCCTCATGGTCTACTTTTCCTGCAAAAATAGGAGGTGTTAGCTTGACATCATGACTGTTTACCCGATTGTAGGTGTAGTCATCTCCATCCCCATGATGTCTGGGGGGGGGGGGCATCCTTGCTCTCTGGTGATGACCATAGGGCTCGTAGCCATTGCCCTCTGCTTCTGGTTGCCGTGGACGTCCTCTCTGTCTAGGGTGACCGTGAGGCTGTGCGTCCTCATCTCCATCCGGCTGGGGCTCCTCCTCTTCCCGCCGTGTTCTAGGGTGATCAGGACCTTCAGCAGGGTCTTGGTCAGCCCTCACGTGCCTTATGGCCTGGAATCTCACCGGCCTATCCACGCACTCCAGCCTCTTGCCGATTGATGCGAGTTGTGTTTGGAGGGTGGTGAACATGGCCATCATGGCCTCGGTTGCATCTTGATTTCCTTCAGCCATCGTGTGCTACAAGAAGAAAAACAAGTTAGTTTGCTCCTAAGAATTTATTAGGAGAGTTTTCTTTTATAGTAGAAGATGCAAATAGAAAAAGGAAAATTTGAGAAAAAGGAAAGAGTAGAAAAAAAGGAAAACTTTCTAACAATTAATGCGAAAAAAGGAAAAACCAAAGTTGTAATGCAAAGAATGAATCTAAACCGTAGTGATGCACTTAGGAGCTAGATGCACTGGGTTTGAATATTAGATGATATTTTTTTGATTTTTTTGAATGAAACTTAAACTACTGCACGAATTGGAAATAAGACTAAACTAAAGGATAGAAACAACCCGGTTTTAGGAGCTTAAGCTTGATACCAAAATGATACAAGCCTTGAATCAAGGCCGTAACACTCGCGGACTGGTTGGAGAAGATTAGGCGAGAAACTCGGCCTTAGGCTTCTGGATGGGGGTTTTCTGGCGGGTATTGGATGGAGAGGTGAAGTGAACCACATGAGGGGTGATGAACCTCGTGATAAAACACAACTTATAAGCTAGGAAGGCTGGTCTCAACTAGGGTTCTAAGCGAAAGAGTCTTAGGAGAAAACTCGTAGGAAGAAAGTTCTATCTTTATTAATATCAAAAAGTTGTCAAACTACAATGCTGAAGGAGCCTTATTAATATGCTCGGAAGCCTTGACCATCTAGGTCGACTCAAAACAAAAATGGAAAAGTTACAAAAGTGCACAAGGAAAATTACGAAAAGGAAATAACCAAAAAGGACAACTACCTAAATTGTTCTTGACTTAAAAATGTAAAACTACTAATTCCTACCCTGCAAAACAGAAAAGGCAAGTATATAATTGAAAACTTACCATTCTTACCTTTCGGTCAAGAAATGGAAGGTGCCCGACCTTGTGGCATGCACACGGCTAGCTCTTAGTCTTTGACTTGGAGTAGGGTTATGAATTCTTGGGCCCTGACCTCTTTTGCCACGAGAGCCCAAGTCTCCGAAGTCCTTTGCAATGTTGAGAAGCCTTTGGACTCTTCCTTGTACTCTTGGCCCAATGCTCCTTGTCGATGATCTTCTAGGAGTTTGTCTACCCACAAACTGAACTTGTGTAAGAGTGCCCTTGTTCTGCTCCTTGTCATGGCTCCTGGTGGCACCACTGGTGTAGAAACTTCATCCAGGTTCAAGTCTTGAACCTGGTAGCTTAGTTGATCCGATTCTCCTTGTGTAGATGTGGAAATGGTGGTGCAATCGGCTGAACCGGCTGGATTGTGCGTGGAACTGGCCGAGTTGAGATCGGAGCCGGCCAGATTGATTTCTGAGCCAGCGGCATCACCAGTTAAGCCGGCGGTGTCATTCACGTTGCCGCCAATGGGCCAGAGGTTTGGGCCTCTCCGCCGGAAATGTTGGTCGGCCCGGCCCGGCTGATCATAGGGCCGGCGGTACCACTTGGGCCCGTAGACGCGCCAAATGGCCCGGCTGTCTCGGGCAAGCATCCTGGTCAGCCATTTTGGTCTTCTGGCCGGCCAGACGATGTCCTCATCATCCGCTCCCCCTTCAGTAGGTTTTGACCTCAAAACTGGTTCATCTGCAAGGAAAGGAGCTAAATCAGTCACATTGAATGTGTTAGACACATTAAACTCACCTGGAAGTTCAATCCGGTAGGCGTTGTTGTTGATCCTCTCCAGCACTCTGAATGGTCCATCTCCTCTTGGGGCCAGCTTGGAACTCCTTAGGTTGGGGAACCACTCTTGCCATAGGTATAGCCACACCCAATCACCTTGTTGAAAGATCATTTCTCTTCTCCCCTTGTTGGCGTGAGTCACGTACTGTCCTGTCCTCTTCTCCAAGTTCTCTGCTACCTTCTGGTGTATCTTCTTGATGAATTCTGCCTTAGATGCTCCGTTGAGGTTGGTCATTTCTGCTGGTGGCAGTGGTGTTTGCCTCAAACGCATTTGAGGGTTGAAGTCGTAGACCACTTCAAAAGGGGTCTTCTTTGTGGCTGAATGCACTGCTCGGTTGTAAGAAAATTCTATAAATTGCAGGCACTCCACCCATGTCTTGAGGATCTTCCCTAGTGTGGTCCTGAGAAGAGTTGACAATGTCCGGTTGACTACTTCAGTTTGGCCATCGGTTTGAGGATGGCAGGTGGTAGAGAATAGCAGCTTCGTGCCTAGCTTTCTCCAGAGGGTCCTCCAGAAGTGGCTGAGAAATTTGGTGTCTCTGCCTGACACGATGGTCCTTGGCACTCCATGAAGTCGCACTACCTCCCTGAAGAACAGTTCGGCTGTTTGTGTGGCATCATTAACATTGGCACATGGGATGAAATGTGCCATCTTGGAAAATTGGTCCACCACTACATAGATGGCATCTTTGTGGTTGATCTTGGGAAGACCTAGAACGAAGTCCATGGAAATGTCCACCCATGGATTTGTAGGTATGGGCAGAGGAAGATACAACCTGTGACGGTGCACTCAGGACTTCGCCTTCTTGCAAGTGATGCACCTTGCACAATGGGCTTCTACTGACCTCTTGATGTGTGGCCAGTAGTAGTGCTCCTTGACCACAACAAATATCTTGTCAACAGAAAAGTTGCCCATAAGACATCCTCCATGAGCTTCTCGGGTGTTAAGCTCTTGTAGAGATCCTTGTGGTATTCACAACCTTCTTTCCCGGAACAAGAACCCATCATGGATGTAGAACTTGCTGTGACTCCCTGTGCCACACTCCTTGTAGCTCTCAGAAAAGTCAGGATCATCCTGATGCAGGTCCTAGATGTGCTCAAACCCTAAGACTTTTGCTTCCATTGTAGATATCAAGGCAAACCTCCTTGATAGTGCATCGGCTACCACATTGTCCTTGCCCTTCTTGTACTTGATGACGTAAGGGAAGGTTTCTATAAATTCCATCCACCTGGCATGTCTTTTCTTGAGGTTGGTTTGCCCTCTTAGGTGTTTGAGAGTCTCGTGATCAGTGTGGATCACAAACTCTTTGGACAACAAGTAATGTTGCCAAGTCTCCAAAGCTCAGACTAGGGCATAGAGCTCCTTGTCCTAGGTGGGGTAATTCAGTGAGGTCCCACCTAACTTCTCACTCAAGTATGCCACTGGCCTTCCTCCTTGGGCTTGCACTGCTCCTATGCCTATTCCAGAGTGATGGGGACATCAGGTCGTATGGCCGGCCAGGAGACCAGACTGGCCGACCAGGACGCTTGCCCGAGACAGCTGGGCCATTTGGCACGTCTGCCGACCCAAGCGGCACTGCCGGACCCTTGACCAACAGGACCGGACCGATCAGCATTGCCGGCGGAGTGGCCCAAACCTCTGGCCCAACTGGTGGCGACGTGGATGACACCGCCGGTCCCATTGGTGACGCTGCCGACTCCGGGATCAACTTGGCCGGTCCGGAAAGCATTCCGGCCAGTACCTCGCACAGTCCAGCCGGTACAGCCGATCCAGCCGAGTACACGGGCATTTCAGCATCTACACAAGGCAACTCGGACCAGATAAGCTACCAGCTTCAGGACATGTATCTAGAGGAAGTCTCTACACCAGTGGTGCCACCAGGAGCAATGACAAGGAGCAGATCAAGAGCACTCTTCCACAAGTTCAGCTTATGGGTCGACAAGCTCCTAGAGGAAGATCGACTAAGGAAAGTGGGCCAGAAGTGCAAAGAAGAGTCCAAAGGCTTCTCAACAATGCAAGGGACTTCAGAGACTTGGGCTTTAGTGGAAAGAGAGGTCAGGGCCCAAAGATTCCTAACCCTAATCCAAGTCGAAGACTAGGAGCAAGGCGCGTGCATGCCACAAGGACGACCACCTTCCATTTCATGGCCGTGAGGTAAAAAAGGTAAGTTTTCAATTCGAATATTTGCCTCTTTCTGTTTTTCAGGGTAGGATTTAGATTCTTTACATTTTTGAGTCAAAGACATTTTAGGAATAGGTCCTTTTTTGGTTATGCGCTCTTGTACGTTTTCCATTTGTGCACTTTTGTAAATTTTCCTTTTCTTTCTTTGAGTCGACCCTAAAAGGTCAAGCTGTCGAGCATATTAATAAAGCTCCTTCCAGCATTGTAGTTTGACAACCTTTTTGATATTAATAAAGTGCAAATTTTCTTACAAGTTTTCTCTCTAAGAATCTTGTGCGCTTAGAACCTAGTTGAGACCAGCCCTCCTAGCTCTAAGTTTGTTATTTATCACGAGGTTCATCACCCCTCGTGTGGTTCACTTCACCCTTCCACCCAATACCAACCCAAAAACCCATATCCCAGAAGTCTAAGGTCGAGTTTCTCACCTAACCTTCTCCACACAGCCCACGCGCATATAAGCCATGAATCGAGGCTTGTATCACAGAGGAATCAAACTCCACTTCAAACGTCTTGTTAAAGTCGGGCTGGACTAGTACTGGTGCATGCATAAGGCTGTCCGATGAGGACATCAGGTCGTACATCCAGCCAGGAAACCAGACTGGCCGACCAGGAAGCTTGCCCGAGACAGCAGGACCATCTGGCGCGCCTGCCGGACCAGACAGTACCGCCGGACCCTCGACCTATAGGACCAGACCGGTCAACATCGCCGGCGGAGAGGCCCAAGCTTCCGGCACACTTGTTGGGGACGTGAATGACACCGCCGGTCCCCCTGATGACACCGCCGACTCTGGGATCAACTTGGCCGGTCCTGAAGTCATTCCGGCCAGTACCGCGCACAATCCAGCCGGTACAGGCCATCCAGCCGAGTACACGCACACTTCCACTTCTACACAAGAGGACTCGGACCAAATGAGCTACCAGCTCCAGGACATGCACTTAGAGGAAGTATCTACACCAGTGGTACCTCCAGGAGCAATGACAAGAAGCAGATCAAGAGCACTCTTCCACAAATTCAGCTTATGGGTCGACAAGCTCCTAGAGGAAGAGCAGCTAAGGACAATGGGCCAGAAGAGCAAATTAGAGTCCAAAGGCTTCTCAAAAACACAAGGAACATCAGAGACTTGGGCTTTAGTGGCAAGAGAGGTCAGGGCCCAAAGATATTTAACCCTACTCCAAGTCGAAGACTAGGAGCAAGGCGTGTGCATGCCACAAGGACGGCCACCTTCCATTTCTTGGCCGTGAGGTGAGTTAAGGTAAGTTTACATTCGAATATATGCCTCTTTCTGTTTTGCAGGGTAGGATCTAGTTGCTTTACATTTTTGAGTCAAAAACATTTTAGGAATAGGTCCTTTTTCGGTTATGCACTTTTGTATCTTTTCCTTTTGTGCACTTTTGTAAACTTTCCTTTTATTTGTTTGAGTCGACCCTAGAAGGTCAAGCTTTCGAGCATATTAATAAGGCTCCTTCCAGCATTGTAGTTCAACAACCTTTTTGATTATTAATAAAGTAGAACTTTTTCCCTACGAGCTTTCTCTCAAGAGAGACTTGTGCGCTTAGAACCTAAGTGAGACCAGCCCTCCTAGCTCTAAGTTTGTGATTTATCACGAGGTTCATCACCCCTCGTGTGGTTCACCTCACCCTTCCATCGTTTACCAACCAGAAAACCCCTATCCAGAAGCCTAAGGTTGAGTTTCTCACCTAATCTTCTACAAACAGCCCACACGCATACATCCTTGAATCAAGGCTTGTATCATTTTGGTATCAGAGCTTAAAGCTCCTAAACCAGGTTGTTTCTATCCTTTTTCTTGTTTTGTTTTGTGTTCTTGCATTAGTTTAAGTCGCATTCAAGAAAAATCAAAAAATAACCTCAAACTCCAAACCGAGTGCATCTAGCCTCCTACGTGTATCACTAGGGTTTAGATTCACTTTTTGCATTGCATACACGTTTTCCTTTTTGTTTAATTCATATTTCCTTTATTTTTAAGTTTAATTAAAAAGAAAAGAAAAAGAAAATAGAAAAGATACTAAAGAAATTCGAATTGGACAGCTAGCACAAGTTGTCTAGGAAGTTTCCTTTTTCGAATTTCCCTTCTTTAGAATTTTTCCTTTTGCATTTTTTTCAAACCACATATAAAAGAAAACTCTCCTAATAATTTAGGAGCACCCTAATTGTCTTCTTTCTTTGTAGTACACATGGGAGAAGAGAATAGAGACGCAGCTGAAGCCATGATGGCCATGTTCACCACACTCCAAACACAACTCGCATCCATAGGCGAGAGGTTGGAGCGCGTGGAGAGACCAGTAAGGTTCCAGGCCATAAGGCACGTGAGAGCTGAGCCAGATCGTCCTGAGGGTCCTGAGTACCTTAGGACACAGCACGAACAGGAGGAACCCCAGCCAGATGGAGATGAGGACACGCAACCTCATAACTATCACCATAGGCCGAGAGGACCTCCACGGCAACCAGAGGCAGAAGATGATGGCTTTGAGCCATATGGTCTTCACCAGAGACCAAGAATGCCTCCTAGACGTCATGAGGATGGAGATGAACACACCTATAACCGGGTAATTCATCCTGATGTTAAACTAACTCCTCCAACTTTTGCAGGAAAAGTAGACCCGAGGCTTACCTAGATTGGGAGAAGCGAATGGATCATATCTTTGATCACTACAACCAACCAGGACCTAGGAGAGTCTCAATGGCAGTAGCACAACTCACGGACAATGCCCTCATCTGGTGGGATCGTGAGGTATCTGACAGAAGGAGGAAGAGAATGAGGCCCGTAGACTCATGGGTCGACATGAAAGACCTCATGCGACAAAGGTTTGTTCCACCTTACTTTCATAGGATTTGCAACGACGTTTTCGTACTCTTAAGCAGGGTACCAGATCAGTAGAGGAGTACTATGAAGAGTTCGAGAGGTTGAGGAACAGATTGGAGCTCAATGATGATGAAGAAGCATTGATGGCGCAATTCTTGGATGGACTCCAAGAAAGGATCAGCTGCAAGGTGGAAAGACAAATCTACAACGACTTCAAGGACTTGTTCCACCTATCTGTGCAAGCTGAACAGCACATCAAACGTAAGAGCCAAGACATCCGCAGCAAGCCTAAGACACCTTGGGCACCAAGCAACATGCCTAAGACAGTGGACAAAGGCAAAAGCGTAGAGATCGAGTCAAGGTTCAAGAGCAAGCCTCCTGAACCCACCCGTGACCAGAGAGAGCCTGGTAAGTCTTCTAACCCTCAAAGATCACGTGACATAACTTGTTTCAAGTGCAGGGGACATGGACACATCTCAAGGGAGTGCCCAAACAACCGAGTCATGCTGATTACGGAGGCAGGAGAATATGAGTCCCAAGATGAAGAGGAATATGAACCAGAAGGAGAATATGGTGACATTGAGTACCCTGATGTGGGGGAAGTGCTGGTCACTAGGCGTATCCTCAGTGCAATGGTGGATCCTTCAGAGACCATCCAAAGGGAGAACATCTTCCACAGCCGTTGCACCATCAAGGGAAAGGTATGTAACCTCATCATAGATGGTGGTTCTTGCACTAACGTTGCTAGTGCGTATATGGTTGATAAGCTAGGTCTAGAGAGGACACGGCATCCCCGACCATATAGACTGAGATGGCTTGATGACAAAGTGGAGCTCAAGATTCATGAGCAAGTCACTGTGCAATTCAGTGTGGGCAAGTACCAAGACCAGGTCGTGTGCGACGTGGTGCCCATGCAAGCTGGCCATCTTCTACTAGGAAGACCATGGCAGTTTGACAAAGAGACCCGGCATGATGGCAGAACCAATCTCTACACCTTCGTGCATGACAAGAGAAAGGTCAGCCTAGCTCCTCTTACACCTGCCCAAGTACATGAGCTACAACTCCAAATGAGTAAGGAAAAGAAACTTGTCAAGTCTAACTTTCTTATTCAACCTAGTCATGTCCGGAGAGCTTTAGCCTCGAAGGACTTAATGTTACTAATGGTTTTCAAGGAAGTGTTGAGTATAGAACAGGGACAGGTAGAGCTACCTCATGAAGTAGCAACACTCCTCAACAAATTCCAGGATGTATTTCCAGAGGAGATACCAGCAGGCTTGCCTCCTTTACGCGGCATAGAACATCAGATTGATCTAGTGCCGGAGCAGCCCTGCCCAACCGGCCAGCCTACCGGATGAGTCCAGAGGAGTCCAAAGAGCTTGAGAAGCAAGTCAAGGAGCTCCTGGAGAAAGGATATGTTAGAGAGAGCCTCAGTCCATGTGTGTACCAGTGCTGCTAGTGCCCAAGAAGGATGGGACTTGGCGCATGTGTGTGGACTGCCGAGCCATCAACAACATCACAGTCAAGTATAGGCATCCAATACCACGACTGGATGACATGCTAGATGAGCTGAGTGGAGCCACGATCTTCTCCAAGATAGACCTCAAAGTGGATACCACCAGGTAAGAATGAAGGAAGGTGATGAGTGGAAAACCGCTTTCAAGACAAAGCAAGGACTCTATGAGTGGACAGTCATGCCATTTGGCTTGACTAATGCCCCAAGCACGTTCATGCGCCTTATGAACCAAGTTCTTAGTACATCAGTAAGTTTGGTAGTTTATTTTGATGACATACTTGTTTATAGTAAGTGCCTCGGAACACCTCACACATCTTGAGATGGTAAAACCCTTGACAAGAAGAGCTTTATGCCAATCTCAAGAAGTGCACCTTTGTACTGATAAGCTTGTCTTTTTAGGTTTTGTTGTGAGTTCACAGGGCCTACAGGTTGATGAGGAGAAGATTCGAGCCATACAAGAATGGCCAACACCAGGAAACATCAGCCAAGTAAGGAGCTTCCACGGACTGGCCAGCTTCTATAGGAGATTCGTGCCCAACTTCAGCAGTATTGCCTCACCACTGACGGCAGTAGTGAAGAAGAACGTGGGATTCAGCTGGGGAGAAGCTCAGGAGAAGGCATTCCAGGCCTTGAAGGACAGCCTTACACATGCACCAGTGCTAGTCCTGCCCGACTTCAACAAGACGTTTGAAGTGGAGTGTGATGCCTCTGGAATAGGCATAGGAGCAGTGCTAACCCAAGGAGGGAGACCAGTGGCATACTTCAGTGAGAAGCTAGGTGGTGCCTCACTGAACTACCCCACTTATGACAAGGAGCTCTATGCCCTTGTCCGAGCATTGGAGACTTGGCAGCATTACTTGCTGTCCAAGGAGTTTGTGATCCACAATGATCACGAGACTCTCAAACACCTCAGAGGGCAAAACAATCTCAAGAGGAGACATGCCAGGTGGATGGAGTTCATAGAAACCTTCCGTACATCATCAAGTACAAGAAGGGCAAAGACAATGTGGTAGCCGATGCACTATCAAGGAGGTTTGCCTTGATATCAACCATGGAGGCAAAGGTCCTAGGATTCGAGCACATCAAGGATCTATACAAGGATGATCCTGACCTTGCTGAGAGCTACAAGGAGTGTAGCACAGGGAGTCATGGCAAATCCTACATCCATGAGGATTCTTGTTCCGAGAAAGAAGGCTGTGCATACCACAAGGATCACTAAGGAAGCTTATCATCCGAGAAGCTCATGGAGGAGGACTCATGGGCCACTTTGGTGTCGACAAGACTCTAGCAGTGGTCAAGGAGCACTTCTACTGGCCACACATCAAGAGGACAGTAGAAGCACATTGTACAAGATGCATTACTTGCAAGAAGGCAAAGTCCCGAGTGCAACCTCACGGGTTGTATCTCCCACTGCCCATACCAACACATCCATGGGTGGACATCTCGATGGATTTTGTTCTGGGTCTGCCCAAGATCAACCACAAAGATGCAATCTTTGTAGTGGTGGACAGATTCTCCAAGATGGCACACTTCATCCCATGTGCCAATGTCAATGAT
>CM032162.1:18831972-18927963 GCA_018901935.1 Pugionium cornutum | reverse complement strand
GGAGTTGCTGAAAGGAAGAACCGACACTTAATGGAAGTAGCAAGATCCATGATGTTTCATACCAATGTTCCTAAAAGTTTTTGGGGAGATGCAGTCTTGGTTGCTTGCTACCTCATCAATTGGATTCCAACCAAAGTCTTGCAAGATATATCCCCATTTGAGGTACTCAATAAAACTAAACCTTCCATTGATCATTTACGTGTATTTGGGTGTGTGTGCTTTGTGTATGTTCCATGTGATCTAAGAAACAAGTTGGAGGCAAAGAGCATCAAGTGTATGTTCCTTGGATATTCGACAACACAAAAGGGTTATAAGTGCTATGATCCGAGCAACAACAGGACATATGTGTCTAGAGATGTCAAGTTCATAGAAGAACAAAGCTATTATGATCAGAAAGATTGGGAAGGATTGAAGGATCTCTCAAGGTCACCTTCTGATTTGGCTACGAGTTTGAGGTTTCTCTTGAATCATTTGGGAAATGATCTGCCAAAGGATTCAAGACACGAAGAAACAAGAACCTTAAGTAGTTCACAAGATACCCAAGAGAATGAACAAGGTGTGGTAACTCAAGAACCAACTCCAATCCAAGAAGAAGCTATGGCCCAAAATCAAGAACAAGACGACTTGGAAGTGGGTATAGAGGAACCTATTCACCAAATGGAAGAGGAAACGGTTGTAGAGGAGGCTGCACAACCTGTTCAGCATTTAAGGAGGAGTACTAGACTTAGGAACACTAGGGTATTCTATAACAACCAGGCCGTGGCTCATCCCATACAAGCTGTTTGTTCCCTTGACCTCTTGCCATCTAGTCATCAAGCATTCCTTGGAAAGATTGAACAAAGTCAGATTCCAAGGACTTATGAAGAAGCTGAGAGCAAGAAAGAATGGTTAGATGCAGTAAGAGATGAGAAGGGAGCTATGGAAAGGAATCATACATGGGATATACAAGAACTTCCCAAAGGCAAGAAGGCTGTGAGTTCCAAGTGGGTGTTCACCATCAAGTATAAGAGCAATGGGGACATAGAAAGGTACAAGGCACATCTAGTTGCAAGAGGTTTTACTCAGACATATGGAGAGGACTATACTGATACATTTGCACCGATGGCTAAGCTACACACTGTAAGGGTTGTTCTTTCACTAGCTACGAATCTGACTTGGGACTTATGGCAAATGGATGTCAAGAACGCATTCCTACAAGGAGAACTTGAAGAGGAAGTGTATATGACTCCACCACCAGGCCTTGAAGATTTTTGCAAAGAGGGACAGGTTCTAAGACTTAGGAAGGCAATATATGGGTTGAAGCAGTCACCAAGGGCCTGGTATCACAAATTAAGCTCCACACTTACTGATAATGGGTTTAGGAAATCCCATTCAGATCATACTTTGTTCACTCGTCAAAACTCCAAAGGAATCGTGGCGGTCTTGGTTTATGTGGATGACCTTATCATCACAGGAGATGATAAGGAAGGAATTCAGTCCACAAAGGCCTTCTTAAACAGATCATTTGACATCAAGGATCTTGGAGAGTTGAAGTACTTCTTGGGTATTGAAGTGTGTCGGTCTCAAGAAGGGCTCTTTCTATCCCAAAGAAAGTATGCTCTTGATCTGTTGATAGACACGGGAAAGCTTGGGGCTAAACCGGCCAAAACTCCTCTTGAAGATGGCTACAAGGTCAACGGAAAGGGGGAGAAAGCTGATGAGTTATTTAAGGATGTTTCTCAGTATAGGAGACTAGTTGGGAAGCTGATCTACCTCACCCTCACACGACCAGACTTGTGTTTTGCTGTGAATCAAGTAAGTCAACATATGCAAAAGCCTACTGTATATCATTGGAGCATGGTAGAAAGGATCCTTAGATACATCAAAGGATCTCCTGGTCAAGGTATATGGATGGGCAAGAATGGGAACACTGAGATTGTCGGGTATTGTGATGCGGATTGGGCTGGTGATAGGGTGGATAGGAAATCAACCACTGGGTATTGCACCTTCGTTGGTGGGAACTTAGTCACTTGGAAGACTAAGAAGCAGAAGGTGGTATCATGTTCTAGTGCTGAAGCAGAATATAGGGCTATGAGGAAGCTGACAAATGAAGTAACTTGGCTCAAAGCACTCTTGAAAGATTTCGGTATTGCACAACCAGGGCCAATTACCTTCCATTGTGATAATCAGGCAGCCATTCACATAGCTTCAAACTCAGTGTTTCACGAGAGGACCAAGCACATAGAGATCGACTGCCATAAGGTTAGGGAGAAAGTTCAAGATGGAACCATTCTGCCATGTTATACAAGGAGTGAAGACCAACTAGCTGACATCTTCACAAAGGCAGCAAGTCTCAAAGTTTGCAAGAACATCTTTAGCAAACTTGGGCTTGTTGATTTATCACACCCATGATCAAAGGTCTCCTAATCCAAGAACAACACACTCTTTTTCCCTTATTAAGGTTTTGTCCCAAGTGGTTTTCCTTAATAAGGTTTTTAATGAGGTGTTGCCTTGGGTTCCCAAGCTTAAGACTTTAGGGTGATTCCAAAGTCTTTAGCTTGAGGGGGAGTATTGACATAGGAAAATCAAATAAGACCTATCTTGACCTACAAGGCAAGTGTGAGCACGAAAATTCAGTTTGAATAACAAGAGAAATGAAAAAGGATGGGTTATTATTAACCACATGGTTGAAATGGTTAAATAGCTACCTTGGGAGAAGAATCAAGGTGAAAAAGTCATGCCCATGCTGCACACAGTCTTGGCAACCACACCAAACAGTCATGCCCATGCTGCACACAGTCTTGGCAACCACACCAAACAGTCATGCCCATGCTGTCTCCTCTCTTCTCATTGGTTGTTGACAGGCTCCTCCTCTATTCAAACTCATCCACAAGTTTGAATTCGTTTTCTTCTAGATTCACATTGTAAATCCTCTATAAAAGGGCTGTAAAGACTCAATGTATTATATACTCTTAGGAGATTCTTCTCCATAAGTCTAAGTCATTTCTCATTTTCTCATACTTCTCTTTGAGTTTTCAGATTCAATTCTTCACATTTCTCCTCTATAATCTCAATATTCTTACACTTTAGTTGGCTTTGTCATATATCTGCTGATTACACCCACTGTGTATGCCAAATCGAGTCTAGTTCCAATCATCAAATACATTATACTTCCAATAGCATTTGGATAGGGAACTGACCTCATGAAATCAGACTGATCTTGTTGTTCTTTTTCCGTAGCAGCCTTGAGTTTAAAATGAGCACCTAATGGTGTCTTTACCTCTTTGCATTGATCCATCCTGAACTGTTTCAGAACCTTTTTGACATAATCTTTTTGTGACAATTCTAATACTCCTCTGGTTCTGTCTCTCCTGATCTCTATACCCAAAATTTTCCTTGCTGGTCCAAGGTCTTTCATGTCGAATTCATGACTGAGATGTTTCTTTAACTCCTTTATCTCATCTATGTTCTTGGCAGCTATCAACATATCGTCGACATATAGGAGCAGGTAGATATATGTTAGATCATTAAGCTGTTTAAAATAAACACATGTATCATACCTGCTTCTTTGATAGCTCTGAGTAGTCATAAAGGTGTCAAACCGTAGGTTCCATTGCCTTGGCGATTGTTTCAGGCCGTAGAGAGATTTCTTGAGTCGACAGACTTGATTATGTGATCCTTCTGACTCACATCCCTCTGGCTGATCCATGAGTATTTCTTCCTGTAAATCTCCATGGAGGAAGGCTGTCTTAACATCCAGTTGCTCCAACTCCAGATCGAAGTGAACCACAATTGATAGAAGAAATCTGATTGACACATGTTTGACGACAGGGGAGAAAATCTCCTGATAGTCAATGCCTTGTTTCTGTGAGTACCCCTTGGCTACAAGCCTGGCTTTGTATCTTGGAGGTTCAACTCCTGGAATCCCAGCTTTCCTCTTGTAAATCCATTTGCATCCAACTGTTCTGGTTGATGCAGGTCTTCGTATCAGTGACCAAGTATCATTTCTTATGAGAGACTTCATCTCTTCATCCATTGCCTTTTGCCATTCTGCTTTGTCTGTACTGAGTACAGCTTCCTGATATGTCCTTGGTTCACAGTGTTCACCATCTTCTCTTGTTGTCAAAGCCAGTCCTACTAGATTCAGTTCATCATCATACCTTCTAGGAGCCTTGATGTTTCTTCGAACTCTGTCTCTAGTTAACTGATAATCCTCAAGATTATCCTCATCTGTTTCATTCTCTGAGTCATTCTCTGTCCCATTCTCTGATTCATTCTTGTCTACTGTGGGGCTGTCTTCTGATGGGTCTGCAGAAATTTTCATGCTTTCTTCTGTAATTCTACTTCCCCTTTCAGTAGTTGTGATTCCTCTCAGCTCAATATTTAAGACTTCCAATTCCCTTTTCATGTCTTCCTTCTGTTCTGAGCTTTGCGTTTTCAGATCCTTAAACATGACATTTTCTTGAAATACCACATCCCTGGATACTACACATTTTCTGTCATCTAACAACCAGACATGAAACCCTTTTACTCCAACCGGATATCCCATAAACACACCTTTCTTGGCTCTTGGATTCAACTTTCCTTGGTCTGAATGAACATATGCAATTGATCCAAATCTCTTAAGAACTCTGTAGTCTGGTGGATGGCCTGTCCATCTTTCATCTGGGATGTCAAATTCTATGGAAGAACATGGACTTTTATTGATTAAGAACACGGCTGTGGCTGCTGCTTCAGCCCAGAATTGTTTACCCATTCCAGATTCACTTAACATACACCTTACCTTGTTCATTATTGTTCTGTTCATCCTTTCTGCTATCCCATTCTGTTGTGGTGTGTATGCACACGTTCTATGTCTAGTTACACCCTCCATCTTGCAGTAGGCTTCAAATTCTGAGTTACAGAACTCAAGTCCATTGTCCGTCCTCAAAGTTTTTATCTTTCTACTCAGCTGGTTTTCTGTCATTATTTTCCATTCCTTGAATTGTCTGAATGCTTCATCCTTGGTTCTGATGAAGTAAATCCACGTTTTTCTGGTGAAGTCATCAATGAATGTTATAAAATATTGACACTTACCAAGGGACAATGGAACAGAAGGTGATCCCCATAGATCCGAGTGGATGTAGTCCAGTTTGTTTTCTGTGACATGTTTTGCAGTCCCAAAACTAACTCGGTGAGTCTTCCCATAGATGCAGTCTTCGCAGAACTCTAGCTGTTTCACACTTGTTTGATTCAGGAGACCTCTTCTTGCTAAGACTTCTAATCCCTTTTTACCGATGTGTCCCATTCTGCTGTGCCATAGCTTGGTATCATCAGTCTTTTCTGTAGCATACACTTCTCCTGATAGTGTGGTTCCTTGAAGAAAGTAAAGAGTATCTGATTTCTTTCCTGTCAGAAGTACTTTACTTTCCTTCATGACTTCTAGAGTTCCTTGCTTTCATTGAAACCAACACCCTTTGTCTTCTAACGTTCCTAATGATATCAGATTCTTTGTCATCTCTGGAACGTATCTGACCTGAGTGAGGAGTATTGTGCTTCCATCGTTATTCAGTATCCGGATGTTTCCTAAACCTTTTACTGCAGAGTGTGTATCATTACCCATCCTAACCTTTCCAGTGACCATTTCTTTAAAATCCAGCAACCAGTCCTTGTTGCAAGTCATATGAAAGGAACAACCTGTATCCAAAATCCATGTTTCAGGAGAGATTTCAGGAAGACTTACCAGTGCATCTGATGCTACCAAGGCAGCTACATCTGTTGTGTTTGAAGTGACTGTTGATGCTTCTCCTTTTTCCATTCTGGTTTCCCTTGTTTTGTTCCTTTCTTTCCACACATTGCACTGTCGTTTGAAATGGCCTTCTTTCCCACAGATCCAACATGTTTTGGTTCCTGTGCGAGACTTTGATCTGTTCTTGCTTTTGCCTCTATCAACAGATTTTCCTCTTTTCTCAGATCTTCCTCTGTCTTGAACAAACAGCCCCTCTGAGTTGTTTTTGAGCAGTTTTCCACTTGCTCCGAGTTCAAGTACTTTAGATCTTATTGCAATGTGAATTTTTTCCAGTGAGAGAGTAGTCTTGCAGTATTTCAAGGTTTCTTTTACCTGATCAAACTGTTTAGGAAGAGACATTAGCAGGATGATTGCTTGGTCTTCCTCTGAAACCGTGACTTTGACATTCTCAAGGTCGGCTATGAGCTTTGAGAAGTCGTCTGTGTTCTCTTCTATGGTCATTGCCTCACTCATTTTGTAGCTGTATAATCTCTGCTTTAGATAAATGCGATTTGGCAATGACTTAGCCAAATACAACTGGTCCAGTACATGAATCATCCTTGCAGCAGACTTTTCTTTAATGATCTTTCTTAGAACATTATCTGTCACACTTAGGATGATTGTAGATCTGGCCTTACCTCTTTTCTCTTTGAGATTCTTGTCTGGTGTACTCCCAGCAGCTGATTCAGGAGAAGTTACAGAGGTTTGGTCTGCAGTTCTTGCAGTCGACCCTTCTGCCTTAGTGTTCTCCTCTTCTTCTAGACCATCCAGTAAGCCGAGCATCTCTAGATGTGCCAGAAGCTTCTCTTTCCACAGCATATAATCTCCAGCTCCATCAAACTTCTCCATGTCCGTCCTTCCTGAAGTCATTTTTCTTGTATGAACCTTAGCTCTGATACCAATTTGTGAACCTTATTCTCTTGTTTCTTCAAGTTGTTAACTTTGTGTTTGATTTTGAGTGAACTTTAAATGACAAAGACACAAGGATTTAACGAGTTCGAGATCATAAACTTGATCTCTACGTCTCGGCCGAGTTCTTGCTCGGAAATTCACTAAGTTTCTTTTGCTCTTTCGAGCCTTTTGAGTTTTAGAACCTTACAAGAATGCTCTCTCAGTTTGTTCTAACTCTCCTTCCTTACTTAGTCTCCCTTCTATCTCACATTTGTATCCTCTCTCTTTTCGTTATTATATTCTTCTTAAGAGAGAGAGTGTACACAACATTCAAAGGAGACAAGAGGAATAAACAGCTAGTGCAAATACTTCAGAAGCTGTCCTTTGAGTGTCTGCTGCACCTCGTCCCTTACAGAGCATATTGAATATTCTTCTTGAGATAATAACCTGCAGACAAAGCCTTCTTTGACAACAGAAAGGAGAAGACAGAAACTTGCCTTTCCTCCTAGGAATCAGTGACTTGATTCCTCCTTCTCTCTCTTGTTCTGCCCTTCGACAGAAACCTTGTACCCATACCTCTGTAACTCTGTTTTACCGAGAGTTTAAAACTATTTAGTCTTTCACAATATGTATGTTTGATTTTCATGTATTTTGACCCCATGACTCATTGCTTCTTCACCTCTAAAATCCTAATCACCATCTTCACTTTTGTCGCACACACCACGTACGAGATTTAAAAGACAAACCATCCCCAACGCATTCTAAATAAATAAAAAATTGAACCAGTAAAAGATCTAATACCGGAAACTATCTTTGAAAAGTAATTTTGTAAATTACATCTTAGAGTACAACGCCAATAGGGAGAACATTCAAACACACAGGAAACGTGAAAACATATTTACTACCTTGAAGATGCAGCAATCGGTATAAAACAATTTATAAAAAAATTCTTTTCTCACAAACCACCTATGGGTGGTAAAGAATTTATAAAAGAATTTATAACAAATTTTACAAAGTATATATTTATAATAAATATAGTTAATAACGTTTTACTTGGTAAATACAAATAATATAAAATAATTATTAATTTCTTCAATAATAATCATTAGTTTGATCAATACTCACCTTTGATTATTTATTATTATTAAAGTATTGTGTATTTAAATATTTAATCCTGCAAAAATCTAATAAAATAAAAAAATTATGATAAAGAAAAAATAGTACAAATACGAAATATTCTTTCAAAAGAATAAATATAATTAAATCTCTTACAATACATTCCAATATTTTAAACATATTTTCGTAATGTTGTTCTACAAAACGCTTTTGTAATCAAATTTGATGCATTATCATTTGAATGAATATACTCAATATCAATATTTTTATTTTTTTTCAAGTTTTTTGGATATAGGACAAAACTCTTGGAGGAATATGTTTTGTCCAGTCATTCTTGATATAACCTTCTTTTATTTGGGTGATACATGAAGAATTATCTTCGAATAATTTTGTTGGCTGCTTATTGTTAATTAGTCCACTCGCTCCTTCTGTATGTTGGGTTATAGATTTGAGTCATACACATTCTCTACACACTTCATGAAAGACAATGATTTATGCATAGTATGAAGAAGTGACAACCAAAGTTTTTTTTTAAAACGCTACAAGATCGCAGTTCTATTTGTGAAAACATAACCGGTTTGGGATCGAGCTTTATGTGGATCTCGTAAACTGATCTAACATCTGAAAAACCAACTAGACCAAACTCTTAATTTCTAGAGTAAAATAATATCAAGTCAATCGTACCTTGAAGATAACGTAAGATATGCTTTATTCCATTCCAATGTCTTCGTGTAGGAGATGAGCTAGATCTTCCAAGTAAAGTAGTAGCAAATACTATACCTGTTCGAGTACAGTTTGCAAGATACATAAGTCCACCAATTGCGCTCATATAAGGTATTCAAGACCTAATATATTTTCATTATCATCACAATGTTCGAATGGATCTTTATTTATATCAATCGATCGATTGATCATTGGAGTACTTAATGGGTTTTACTACAAGAAAATAGTTATTTTGCCATTCTAATTTATGACCAATATTAGAGTGGCACTTCAGTCACAAAGTGGTGGCTAAACAACAACTTAGAAAACACGTGTGTGGTAGGTATATCTAAAAATAAATGACCACACTACTATGGTCGCAAAATATGGCAAAATCATATATATATATATATATATATATATATACCCCCATGTTTCTTCTCTCATTTCTAGAATCATAAATAAATAAATAAAACTTCAAACATGTGGGAGAATTACAATAATACAAGAGATTGGATGTACAAAATGATTGATAATCAAGTAAGAAATATATCGGTGGAATTTGGACAAGGCATGGAGCAGTTCATGAATTTTGCAAGTAGTCAGCCAATAGCTCAAAGTAGTGGAGGTAAGTTTTTTTGTCCTTATATTAATTGCAAAAATGATAAATTTCTTTCGGGATACAAAATTTGGAATCATCTATATAGTCGAGGATTTATGTTAAATTATTATGTTTGGTATAAATATGGAAACGAATTGAATGTTGAGTTAGGCACGAGTAGTCATTGTAATGATGTCTATAAAAATCAGGGAGGTACATGTGGTAGTGAAGAAACAGTAGTTACCTCCAGTAATAGATATATTGAAATGGTGACAGATGTATTTTGTGATACTACCACTGATGAGTACTATAATCATGAAGAGGGAAAGCTTTAATAATATAAAAGAACCTAATTCAGAAGCACAAAATTTTTAAAACATGTTATAAGCTACCAAAAATCCATTGTATGATGGTTGTCATGAAGGACACTCACATCTTGAGCTGATTGGTTCATGAACATTAAGTCTAATTTTAATGTTGCTAAAAATTGCATGGTCTCCTAGGCGGAGCTATTTACTGAATATTTGCCCGAGGAGAATCAGGCAACGATTCATATTACGAAACTGAAAAACTGATGCGAAATTTAGGTCTCCCATTTCATACAATTGATGTATGTGTTCACAATTGTATGTTCTTTTAGAAAGAAGATGAAAAATGGGAAAAATATAAATTTTGCGATTCTCTCCGATATAAGACAAGCGAGGGTAGGACGAGAATACGTTTTAGTCGTATAAGGTGTTTACCTATAAACGACACACTGAAAAGAATGTATCAAAGCAAGAAAACTGAAGTGGCAATGAGCTGGCACACAAAGCATCAAGTAGAAGATGGAAATGAGTCATCCATATGATGTTGTGGAGTAGAAAAATTTTCAACATCTACATCCAAGATTTACTTTCTACAAATTAACTATGGCAAATTTGTGCAAATGTAAAAATGATATTTTTCTATTAACCATTTTACTTATAAAAATGTGACATAAAAAATTGTGGTTATATGAGCTTTCGAACATAAATGCGCGGCAACATTTATGTACAAAAAATCTCAAAACAATACCGTATGTGCCATTCTCCCGCTCTTCTACTTTTTCCCAAATCTCAAATTCTCAATCCCTAGTTTCTCTCTCTAGATCACACCATCTGGCAATGTCGGAAGACTTGGAACCACATCAACTCGGGCGATCGAGAGCCATCGGAGAACTAATAGCTATTGGATGGGTCCTTTCCATTGGCCATTCAGAATTTCTTATAGATCTTATTACCAATTTTTTAAGATGTGGTCGCTAATATATTGATCCAAGAGCGACCACAACATCAAAATTATATCGTACTCGCAAATTAGTCGCTATTTAGCAACCAATTTACAACCACGTAATAAAAATTACCATGTAATCGCAAATTGGTCACTATTTATGTGACCAATTTGCGATTACCATTTGAAATTACTTATGTTGTTGCAAATTGCTCGCAAAAATAGCGACCAATTTGGCGAATATAGGGTGATTTTTATTACGTGTTCATAAATTGGTCATTATTTTTGCGACCATGGGTGTATTTTTACATATTTTCTATGTATTTTACACATTTCATACTTTTAATTTCAATACTATGTATGTACAAATCATTATAAGTCAAAATATACAATTAGAAACCATAAATATGTTGTACAAAAAATTAAGAAACATATAATGTTTATGATATGTAATATAAGGTTAAGGAAATATGTAAAGTGTTTTAGTAAAATGATTTACAAATTTGATAAATACCTTAATTATTGTTGTGTACCTACTAGTTGGAACTTATACAACTCATAATGTTATAACTAGCTTCATCTAATTCATAATATCTAAAAGTTCATTAAATTTAGGGTTTAGGATATTATTTCTCACTAATTTGCCACCATATTGCCAACACATTGCCACTACATGAAAAAATTTCATATGTAGTCACAAATTGGTCGCTCTTTTGTGATCAATTTGCGACCATCCTGTATTTTTACATGTAATCGCAAATTGATCACTATTTTTGTGTCCAATTTGCGACCACCTTTTTTAAAGGTAGTCATAAATTTGTCACAAAAATAGTAACCAATTTGTGATCAGGCCAAAAACTGGTAGGTGGGAGTTTAAAAGTTTCAAAATTTCAACTCCTCTAATTAATTGGTGGTTGTAAATTAGTCGTATTTTTGCGACCAATTTGTGATCACCTTGAATTTTGGGGGAGTTGAAATTTTTGGAATTTTTTAACTCCTCCCATATTTAATATGTGGTCACAAATTGATCGCAAAAATGTGACCAATTTGTAATAACCAATTAGCCAAACTCGACATGGTAAGTATATTTAAATAAACTTAATTATTTAAATATATAATGATATAAAATAATAAATATAAATTAAATATATTATCATTATTATAAATGTTTATTTAAAAATACTTAAATTTAATTTATTAGGTATGATCAGGAACAAAGGCGTTATAACCCATCAAATTTCAAAAAAAAATTGAAGAAAAAAATGACGACAACTATTATAGTTGAACGGTCATGCCAACAGAACAGTAAAAAAAGTACTTCATTGAATTTGCGGTAAGTATTTTTTTTTATTTTTTAATATTTTTAATTATTATTTTTTAGAAGTAAATTATTAATTACTAATTTTATAAAAACAAATTCAAACAATCGTACATCTTGGATCATGTGATCACTCCGTTTGTACGAAACTTTTTTGAATCTATCTGTATTCGATGGATATAAGGAATGGTGAGCACGGTTCATACAACGGGCAAACGTCCAAGGTTGATCTCACCTAATCTGTACAAAACAACGACAGACTATTAGGAAATGGAAACGGTGAATAAGTGGAGTAGCAAATCATCTAACAACCGTAACTCCTCTCAGAATTGTCTTGGTCCACACAAACATTTGTTGGGCCAGAAATCATATATTCAGATTCAACAAGATATGGTAAATATCTTAAATTTTAAATTTAAATTTAAATTTAACTTTAATTGTTTATTTATTTACCATATTTTTAAAAATTAGAAAAATGACTTCAAACGACTAGTCTCTATTGGAGAAGTATTTATAAAAACGCACACATGGGAAGATATCCAAGAAAAAAATCAGCTGAAACATACGAAAAAAACATACAAAAAAATGGCAATCGTTGAACTGGGTGCTTGTAAACCATCTCACGGTACTTCGCGCCGACCAGAACTGACCACGGAAATAAATGCAATATGCATTCACGTATTATCTAAATTTTGTAATGTTTATTGTATGTTATTTTGAATTTTACTAATTCAAATTTTTAATGATTTTTTAGTGTTCTATTCCTGTGAAAAAGAACGTCGTACGGTCTTGACAGTATTAACCAGATTCGCGGCACCGGTAAGCATAGAGACGGCTTCAGAAAATGGTCTTCTGATTTCGTCGCATTTCAAGAACAATTACTCGCCGCGTAGGGTCAAATTGAGAAACAAGTTACAGCAAATACTCGTATGGAAGAACGGGATTCTCAACTTGATGCTAAACAATGAAATTGTGAATTACGAGACCATGATTAACAAAAGCGCATACATAGTTTGTAGATGCTTGTGAGTTACACCTAACGGACGTATCCCAGATTTGCGTCATTTATGAGAGACAATGATGCGCCGAACTTGGAAGATTTTCAATTCCAGTCTCCCGATAATAATTCATTTTATATTTTCATTTTATTTTAATTACCATTATTAAATAAATTGTAATTTTTATTTTATAATTAATCTATATTTATAAATTTCTTTAATATTTTATTTATATTTTAATTAAATAAAATTCATAATTAATTAATTAATTAATTAATATTATTAATAATTAATAATTATAAAGTAAATCAATATATTAATTTAAAAATAATTAATAATTAATAAATTTTTATAAATAAGAAATATTGAAAATAATTATTAATAAAAATTAATAATTATTACAAATAACTATTATTTATAATTAATAATTGATAAATATTAAAATTAATTAATTAATTAACAAATTAAATATAATTATGAAATCATAAATATTTTATTAGATTATCGATTATTTTAAAAAATTATAATTTTTATTTTTAAATATTTTATTATTATTATTATTTATTTTTTTTAAAAAATATTAAACCGTGGTCGCAAATTTCTCATATTTTTTGTGACCAATTTGCAATCACACTGTTTATTTAAACAGTTTATGACCAATTTGCGATCACGTTATATAAGTAAACACGGTTATCGCAAATTTTGACCAATTTGTGATCATAATGTTTACTAAAACAGCCATTGTCACAAATTGATCATAGTTTTAGTAACCAATTTGTGACTATATTTCAAAAAAATATTTTTAAAAAAAATTATAATTATACATATTATTTTTCATATGTAATCGCAAATTAGATCTTAAATTTTTCTGGGATTCTCATATATATATATATATATCATTATCAATTGTTCTATATAGATATGCAGTCATGACGTCCATAAGATGTATTTCTAACATTTTGGATGATGATAAGCTCATTAAATATCTAACTGTGATTGCATCCATAATTGGAGAATATATTTTTTCATAATCTATTTCTGTTCTTTGAGAAAAAAAAACCTTGTGCCACAAGATGGGTCTTATATCTTATGAGCTTGTTTTTCTCATTTCTTTTTTCTCACGAAAACCCACTTGTATCTCACTAGCATGACATCTTCAGATGTAATGATATGGGTCCAAAGACATTTCTTATGATTGTTTGATGTTTCTTCCAATCAATTCTTTTTTTACACTCTAATACAAACATTGGATCCGGTTCATCATTCTCATTCTCAATTTCGTTGGATACAGAAAAAAAGAATATTCTACTATTTATATATTTCATTTCTAACTCATAATTTTTTATTTTGTGTATAATTAATGAAATTTTTTTATTTTTTAGTATCGCATGGTCTTTTAGAACCCTCTTGCATATGTCTTCTAGACATTCCTTTTGATATGATTTCTTTAGAACTTTTTCACAAATATTTTTGAAATGTTGTTTTATGAGACTCTTGAGGAACTTTTTCATTTTTTCTCTCTCAAATTCTTTTTCTTTCGAGGATTTTTTTTAATCTTTTTAACATGTCGGTCTCTCCCTCTTTAACTAAACTTTGGGTTCATTATTTTTTCTCCATCAACATATTCTACAAGAACATTGATTTTTGATGGGCATTCACAACAGGTATATATGATTTTATCACTATTTTGTATTTGTGAAAGCATCTGGTAAATGATTTGCTATATTTTGCAAATGTACAATTTTTTGAACTTCTAATTCGTGTTGTTTTGTGGGAGGATCAGAATATACGAAATAATACTCAGTCATCTGAAATTGCATACATCATTTAATATCTTCCTGCACCCGTTTAATTCCTGCCCCTAATGTATAAAATTCATCTTCATTAAAATAAAAATCGGTAAACCGTACTGTAAACATGTCATTAATTTGCGGTTAATGATATCAAATAATACTCAGTCACATATACCCAATATATATTCCTATTTCTTCTTTGTGGTCTTATTTTTGTTCTTTGTGGTGGGGTAATGGGGACATAAACTACACATTCAAAATCATGGAGATGAGATACATCGGACTTCTGGCCAAATATCAATTGTAATGAGGAATATTCATAATATGCATTTGGTCATATCCCATACTGATCTTGAGAAATTTTTCTCAAAATTAATAGTTTAGCAATGAGTTGTAACCGTTTGATCCACGACTCAGCAATGTCATTTTGGGTATGACCATGCAGAACTAGATGTTCAACATTGATTCTTAGAACCATACAATAATCACTTAAGGTTTGCAAAATAAATTCACCAGCGTTTTCAAGTCTTATTTTCTTTATAACATAATCATGGAATTTCTCTTTCAACCTGATTATTTGGGCAATGAATATTGCAAAAAATATATTTCGTGTGGTTAACAAACACACATGTGACGATCTGCTAGATGTGTCAATCAAAACTATAAAGTATCAAAATAACCATCATGGTGGATTAATAGGTGCACATATATCACCATATATTCTTTGTAAGAATATTTGAGATTCATTTCTAATTTTGGCTATTGATGGCCGAGTAATGAGTATTTTTAGAACATGTTTTATACGAAAACTCGTGTGACTAAAATTTTTTAATGGTTTTTCAATGGATGACCATCATGAATGATCCAGGATGTCCTAGTATTTCATGGCATATTGTGAACGTACTAGTAAACTTATGGTTTATTGTAATATATGATTCAATCATATTTATTTTTGTGCAATATAATCGAGAAGACATCATAGTAATTCTTCCAATGTTTGTTTCTGCTCCCATGTAATGCAAATACATTCAATATTTGTTTTCCTCATTGTCTCTATATGATATCTATTTATACGGATGTCTTTGAAACTTATAAATTTTATAAGATTTGGTAGAATATAAAACATTATTTATTTCAAATTTTGTTCCCCTTTGCATTGAAAACTATCTCTTCTCGAGTTTATGATAATATTTGTATTACTCGATATGGTACTCACACTTCCGACAGAATATTTCATCTTGAGATAGGAGAAAAAACTTTTTTATTTTTAAATATTGTGTACGTTGTAGCACTGTTTACTAGACATATATTTCTATTTTCATTTTCAAATTGATACATTTTGTGGATTAAAAATACTGATAAAGATTAATTAACAAAAAAAATTAAACAAGACAAATAATTTATATTTTAAGATAAACTTATATATAAAGGTTCAAAATTACATATATTTCTTAAAACACATTTGGTTTTGTTTTTGTTCTTAAAAGAAAAATAAAAACAACCATATATATAACACTAAACTTAATTGTTTTGTTTTTGGTATTCTTGGAATCAACTAGAAATTCAACAATCGAGATATGTATTTCCATCGAAAGAATTGTCAACAATCAAGATGAAGTTGGTTTCATTTTGTTGTCTTTTTTGGTGTATAACATGTACGAGGCCAATGTCTCTTCATGCTATAACAAATATTTTCATATTGCATATTTTATCGTAGGACATGTACGCGACCAATGTCATTTTCTTATATTTTATCTTTTTCCAAATTTGAACTCATTGGAACAAAACCTCTTCCTTGTCCTCGTCCACGTCCACTTCCTCGTCCACGACCACAAAGAGGGCCTCAACCACGTCCATGTCCTTGCTAATTATTGTAATTAGATGATATAACATTCACATCTGAGAATGAAGTTGATCAAGTGGAATTAGATTGATTGTTCATCCTCACACACTCATTATTTTTTTAGAAACAAGGAGAATTTGCATCAATTTCGAATAACGAGTGTATCCCTTTGCTCGATATTGTTGTTGCATGATTACATTTCCAAGATGAAATGTTTGGAGAGCTTTCTCAATCATATCATCATCATCATTTAATTTTTCTCCACACAATATTATCTTGTAAATGATTTCGAACAACATAGAATTTTATTCACTATCACTTTTGTAATCATGAAATCGGATATTTAGCCACTCGTGTTTGAGTTTTGCTAATATCACATATTTTTGATGATCAAACCTATGTTTCAATAATTGCCAAAGATCTGTAAAATCTTCTTTTCTGATATATTCGTCTTTTAAAAAATCGTTGATGTGGTGGCATAAAAATATTATCATTTTCGCCATTTTTCTTATCAGACGTTGTTTCCGACTTATCGATGGTACCAAGAAGGTCTTTTGCTTTTAAATGCATCTTTGCATATATTGTCCATGTCATATAATTTTTTTCCAGATATATCAAAAACAATAATCTCAAGTTTTGTCAAATTAAACATTGAACATTATAGTATTACCCATAATAAAACAATATGTAAACATATATTTTGTAGATAATCTTTTTATAATCATTTTTATAAATATGTGATAAAATTGTGTGTATAAATTTTAATTTTATGAATATGTTTGATCAATTTTAAAAATTTAGGTATGATGATGATATAAATTAAAAAAAATTTATAAATATTTATAATAAAATTTTGAAAAATCATTAGATATAATAACTTATAAATTAAAATAATTTAAAAAAACATATCGAGTATATAAGTGAAAAAAACAATATTTTTGTAGTTTTTTTAAGAAACAGGATTTTTCATTAATTTTTTAGAGATAAAACTTTTCATAGATTTTTTAGTAAATATAGTCCTCGTATATATATATATATATTAGATAAAGGATAAAAACATTCGTGCTAATAGAAGAGGTAGGATGGAGAAAAGTGAATTCTCTCATTCTATTACTATCGATAACATTTGACTCGATAAATATAAATAATAATAAAATAATCAGTAACTTCTTCAGCAATAAATTATTAACTTTTTCAACAAAGACAAAACCAGAAATACGCAATATAATTAATGGCTGAACTAGTTTAATAATCTATTTCTAGTTAATTATCGAGTTCAGCATTGTTAATAAGGAGAGTTAGTCAGTTAGCTATCGCGAGTTAGAGGAAACTAAGTCACTACTTTCCTATTTTCTTGATGCATTTTCTCCATTTATGGAACTGAATGATCTCAGCCATGTATTTTATATCGAGTTTTTCTTCTTTGAACAAATTTCCTTGGCTTTAAAAAGGGACCGAAATTAACATTTCTTGCTAACAGTTTTGACTAATTTTTGTGCGGACTTTTGTTTCAAATCAAACCGTCACTTATTATCTTATAAAATCTTACTTTTGAAAAATAAAAGATTACGTTCTACAATAGTTTGGGTTCTTGATTAGATTTTAAAATTAAATTTAGTATTGGCTATCTATTTCCCCTCTAATATATCCATATAACATAAGTTTCACCTATACTTTTTATCTAGTATCACTTGCACATCGATCGAAAGTTAAAGATTTATATCCACACAGTTTTAAATTTTGAATCTTAGTTTTTCTATTATTCTAATTTCAAATTAAATTATGATTTAGATACAGTTTACTGTTTACTATGTAGTAGTTAACCATTTTAACTCGAAAATAAACCAAAACCATTTAATTAGAATCCGATTAACATTAATAAAAAAAAAACAATCTAGCAATTACCAGAATCTTAATCATTTCACATTTCCCATTAGGGACACAAGTATACACATCCTTCAAAATCTTAATCTGCCACTTAATTCGAAGTCTAGCACTAAATTCGCCAATCACACCCATCTCCTACACAACTATAGCCGAATTTTGTTTTATCGTACCTGTACTGTTTAACATTCCTCCTTGTATTCAACGCGTAGTGTGGAACTGTCTCTTTGAACACCATACTATTGAAGAACATTTGACTTTTGAAAAACCTCTGTGATGCATCCTACTGCGTTCTCTCTCTCTTCTGCTTCGTAAACGTTCAATCTCATCTTTCTCTTTATTGTCGCTGTTCTCTGGAAACACGTTATGCGAGATTGAAGCTTCGTCGATGAATTCCAAAATAGCTCGCTCGAGATTGAAGTCGTTCCTTTGCTCTCTCTCTCGTCGTCATCTGAATCTGTAATTTCGAAAACGTCGTTCCACTCCACAAGCCATATCGATGTACGATTTTGAGTGAATGAGAGTGATCGATTTGGAGTGAATAATTTCTGAGCTTCAATTTCGATTAGAGTTTTTTTTTGTAGAATTTGAGTACAATTTTGAGAATTTTCACAATTAGAATTTTTTTGGCCGATTTTGGGAATTTTTATTGGGTAAAATTTTGAATGGGTTAGGATTAGATTTCGAATAGGTTCGGATTAGATTTCAAATAGGTTAGAATTAAATTTTGGAGTGGATTAGGATTAGATTTCGGAGTGGATTAGGATTAGATTTTGGAGTGGATTAGGATTAGATTTCGGGTAAAAGTTAAATTTCAAGTTTATTAATGTTAATCAGATCCTAATTAGATGATTTTTTATTTTCAGATTAAAATAGTTAATTAATATATAGTAAACAATAAATAGTGTCTCAACCGTAATTTCAAAATTAAAATAATATTTTAAAACAAATCTTTAACTTTCGATTTGTCTGAAAATGTTAATAGATAAAAAATATGAATGAAACTAAATTTCGAAGAGAAATAGATCGCAACCTTAAATTTATTTGGTTCCTAATAATCTAAACTAGATTTGATTATTAAGTACCAAATTTTTGAGCAACCCATAGTGCTTTTTCTACCTTACTCATGTAAGAAAAGTGTATTAAAAATTCATAAAAGGAAATTAAAAACAATCAAACAGTACATCACACAAAAATAACATTACAAAGAGTCATCGCGAAAACAAAACGTCAATCACTGTATGTAAGATTGACCAGTGACGTCAATGTCTCTATCGCCGGAAGAGAGTGGTTGCTTGTGCGTCGGCTTCACCGGCTTTGTCTCGTCGATCCCATCAGCGCTCTGTGTCTCGCTCCCTGGTGGCTGTTGATCAGTTTCTATTTCCTCTTCGTCCCGACCGTAAAGTCCACCACCGTAAGCTTCGTGTGTCACGGGCTGCATCTGCGAGATATACGGTGGTTGGTGCAGACGTGGCTCGTACATATCTTTCTCTGCCTCTTTCTTGTGATTTTCTTCTTCCATCTTAAGTCTGAGGTTAGAAAAAAGCATGTTTTTGTTATATTCTTTCTATTTGAATGACACGTATATTTTGTTAAAGTATAATCAAATCTCATATAATATAAAGTCACATTCATATAAATTAGTTAATAATTAAGAGTCATGAATTATCAATTCGTAAAGTTGTGTCTTTTTACTTATACAGTCGTGTTGGTTCAACATGAATAGTTGTGACCTTTCAAATAAAGAGTCGTGTCCTTTCAAGCATAGAGTCGCGTCCTTTCAAACATAGAGTCGCGTCCTTTCAAGTAAAGAGTCTCGTTGTATCAAATTATGTCTTTTCATTATGTATAAATAGAGATCGAGTCTTGTCTTCATAACATCAAGTTTTTGAGTGAAATACAATCAAGTTAATAAAAAGTTCATTACTTTCAATATATATTTTCTTTTTTCATAACCGTAAAAATCTTCCAAACACCAACATGGTATCAGAGCTTTACGATTGAAGAGGACAAAAATAGAAAGCACTAGTTTACAACTCATCGCAAGAACAAAAGCAACAAGAAGATATCGCATAAGTTAATCGCAAAATAAGCCGATACTATGCAAGGCTCTTCACATCAAGTGATCCCTATATTCGATGGGGAGAAATACGACTTCTGGAGCATTAAGATGGCAACCATTCTAAGAACTAGAAAATTATGGTCCGTGGTTGAAGAAGGCGTGCCGGTCAAACCGGTACAAGAACAAGAAACCCCTGAAACAGCAAGGGCAAAATCGCTTAGTGAAGAAGCGATGTCAAATGATATGATGGCATTGCAAATTTTGCAAACTGTCGTGACTGATCAAATATTCTCACGCATTGTGGCATCATCAACATCAAAAGAGGCATGGGACATATTGAAAGCTGAGTATCAAGGTTCTCCTCAAGTCCGATTGGTTAAACTTCAATCGTTGCGTAGGGAGTACGAAAATCTGAAGATGTATTATAATGAAGATATTAAGACATTCACCGATAAGTTAATTATTTTGGAGAATCAATTAACTTATCATGGCGAGAAGAAAACCAACTATCAACTCATACAGAAGATACTCATCTCTCTCCCAACCAAGTTCGATAGCATTGTTAGCGTTTTAGAGCAAACTCGCGATTTGACTTCACTAACAATGACAGAGCTTATCGGTATTTTAAAAGTAGATGAAGCAAGAATGACTGCAAGAGAAGAAAACACTAATGAAGGAGCATTTAATGCTCGCTCAAAAGAAACCAAATCTGGTTTCAAACGAGATAACACCAAGAGACGTGTTAATCAAGGCAAGAAGTGGTGTGAGTTTTGCCAGAAAAGTAATCACACCGAAAACGAGTGTTGGAAGAAACCAAAAGAAAACAATCATGAAAAGAATAAAAGAAGTAACAAGGAGTATTACAATTGTGGTAAAATTGGCCACTACTCAAATGTGTGTCGCTCAAAGAAAAAGGAAAGAGCGCATGTAAGTCTCGAAGAGGAAGACTTGGGTGAAGACCACTTGTTGTTTAATGCAAGTGAATAAGCAATAACAATATTAACATAATACATTTGGTTAGTAGACAGTGGATGCACTAATCATATGACGAAAGACGAGAGATACTTTTCTAAAATCGATAAAAGTATCAAGGTTCCAATCAAAGTCGGAAACAGAGAAATAGTAATGATAGCTGGAAAAGGAGATATTACCGTTATGACAAGTTACGGCAAGAAAGTCATCAAAAACGTTTTCTTGGTGCCTAGTTTGGAGAAATATTTGTTGAGCGTTCCTCAAATTATTTCAAACGGCTATCAAGTATGTTTTAAAGACAAGAAATGCATCATTCTAGATGCAAATGGCAAGAAGATTATGGATATTCCAATGACTCAAAAGAGCTTCAGAATCAAGTTAAGTTCAGTACAAGAAGAAGCCATGAATACAAGTGAGCAAGAGGAAATGGAAACATGGCACAAGAGACTTGGTCATGTAGGCAACACACGGTTGCAACAAATGCAAGACAAAAATTTGGTAAATGGGTTACCAAAGTTTAAAGTCAACAAGGAAGTATGTGAGGTATGTAATCTTGGAAAGCAATCACGCAAAAGTTTTCCAAAAGAATCTCAAACTAAGACAAGAGAAAAGCTTGAGATTGTGCATACGGATGTATGTGGACCGATGCAACACAAATCGCTTGATGGAAGCCGTTACTTTCTGTTGTTTTTGGATGACTATACTCACATGTGTTGGGTATACTTCCTAAAACAAAAATCTGAGACCTTCTTAATGTTCAAGAAGTTCAAAGCGATGATCGAAAAACAATCAGATTGTACCATCAAGACGTTAAGATCTGATGGAGGTGGTGAGTTCACTTCCCAAGAATTCAACCATTTTTGTGAAGAAGAAGGAATCAATAGGCAAGTTACATTGCCTTATTCACCACAACAAAATGGTGCAGCAGAACGCAAGAATAGATCCTTGGTGGAGATGGCGAGAACAATGCTTGTTGAGCAAGGCTTACCGCTCAAGTTATGGGCAGAAGCGGTATACACCGCGGCTTACTTACAAAATCATCTACCATCAAAGGCAATTGAAGATGATGTGACACCTATAGAGAAGTGGGGTGGACACAAACCAAATGTATCACACTTGAAAATATTTGGGAGTATATGCTACATGCATATTGCCGATCAAAAAAGGAGAAAATTAGACGCTAAGTCAAAACGTGGAATCCTTATCGGCTATAGCAATCAATCCAAAGGCTATAGAGTTCTCATCTTGGAGAATGAGAAGATTGAAGTAT
This sequence comes from Pugionium cornutum, assembly GCA_018901935.1. Classification (NCBI taxonomy): domain Eukaryota; kingdom Viridiplantae; phylum Streptophyta; class Magnoliopsida; order Brassicales; family Brassicaceae; genus Pugionium; species Pugionium cornutum. Next base: position 18,905,516 of record CM032162.1, on the reverse strand, counting down.
CAAGAGATGTTGAGTTTGAAGAAAATAAGAAGTGGGTTTGGGATAGAAAAGAAGAAGTCAAGAAGACTGTTGTTTTATTTATGAATGATCTACAAGAATCAAGAGATCAAACCAAAAAAACTCCAACCCTATTTCTTTTCAAGACGGTGACCATGATAACAATGAAGAAGGAGAAACTTCTGAACCACCAAAGAAATACAAGTCAATAAGTGAAATCATGCGAATAGCACCAAGAGTGGAGGTTGAAGAAGTGGCTCAAATAATAGAAGCTTGCCTTATCGCACATGAAGAACCACAAACTTACAATGAAGCTTGTGGCAATAAAGAGTGGAGAAAAGCCATGAATGAAGAAATAGAAATGATTGAGAAGAATAAGACAAGGAAACTAGTAGACAAGCCGGAGAAGAAAAATGTAATAAGCGTGAAGTGGATCTATAAGATCAAAACGGATGTGAGCGGCAATCTTATTAAACACAAGGCGAGACTAGTTGCAAGAGGTTTTTCTCAAGAATATGGAGTTGACTATCTTGAGACATTTGCCCTAGTATCAAGACATGATACAATACGAGTCATATTTGCATATGCGGCTCAAATGAAGTGGATATTGTATAAAATGGACGTCAATCAGTCTTTTTAAATGGAGAACTAAAAGAAGAGGTTTATGTCACACAACCACCTTGTTTTGTGATTGAAGGAAAGGAAGAAAAGGTGTTAAAACTATACAAAGCCTTATATGGTTTGAAGCAAGCCCCGCGGGCATGGTATAGAAGAATAGACTCATACTTCATTCAAAACGATTTTTGAAAGAAGTATGAATGATGCGGCTTTGTATATTTTGAAGCAAGGAAAAGATGTGTTGATCGTTAGCTTATACGTTGAGCAATGTTCATCTCATCAATACATTCAAGGAAAATATGAAGAATGAATTCGAGATGATGGATCTTGGATTGTTGAATTATTTTCTTTGGATGGAAATAATTCAAGATGATCACCATATTTTTCTTTCACAAGAAAATTATGCAAACAAACTTATTAATAAGTTTGGAATGAAAGAAAGCAAGAGTGTAAGCACTCCACTTACACAACAAGGAAAAAGAGTAGAAGATGACAAGGAATATGGAGATCCGACTAAGTATAGGAGCATTGTTGGAGGGCTTTTATATTTATGTGCATCAAGACCTGATATAATGTACGCAAGCTCCTATCTCTCAAGATACATGTCATCACCCCGTGTGAAACACTATCAAGAAGCCAAAAGGATGTTAAGATACGTCAAAGTTTGGAGTATTTTTTACAAGCGTGGAGACACCAAGATTAATAGGCTACTCGGACAGCGATTGGGGTGGTTCTACCAAAGATAAGAAAAGCACATCAGGTTATGCTTTTAGTCTTGGATCGGCTATGTTTTGGTTGCAGTCAAGTAAGGAACAAACAATGGCTCAATCAACGGTAGAGGCAGAGTATATCGCCGTATGTGCAGCGACAAACCAAGCCAAATGGTTACAAAGACTTTTGGAGGATTTTGGACTAAAGTTTAAAGAAGGCATCCCCATCTTATGTGACAACAAATCGGTAATAGCAATTGGAAGAAATCTGGTACAACATAGAAGAACAAAACACATAGAGATCAAGTATCATTTTGTATGTGAAGCCGAGCACAAAGGACTCATTCAACTAGAGTATTGCAAAGGCGAAGATCAACTCGCAGATATCTTCACAAAGGCATTAAACGTTCAAGATTTGAAGATCTTAGAAAAAAGTTTGGAGTGAAGCCGAGATATGATTAGAGGGGAGTGTTAAAGTATAATCAAATCTCATATAATATAAAGTCACATTCATATAAATTAGTTAATAATTAAGAGTCACGAATTATCAATTCGTAAAGTTGTGTCTTTTCACTTATACAGTCGTGTTGGTTCAACACGAATAATTGTGACCTTTCAAGTAAAGAGTCGTATCCTTTCAAGTATAGAGTCGCTTCCTTTCAAGTAAAGAGTAGCGTTGTTTCAAATTATATCTTTTCATTATGTATAAATAGAGATCGAGTCTTGTCTTCATAACATCAAGTTTTTGAATGTAATATAATCAAGTTAATAAAAAATTCATTACTTTCAATATATATTCTCTTTTTTCATAACCGTAAAAGTCTTCCAAACACCAACATATTTTGTGTCCCAGGTATCATCGTCAGAAGCAAACACGTGAAGTAAGCAAAAACTTAGAAATAGCCAAATATTTATGGATAATTAGCTGGTTTAACAGTAAATAAAATTTTAATGATTAAATTAGCATTACAAATTCAAACTTTCACATATAACATTTTTCTAATTAAAAAAATAAAATAACTTTATTTAAATATAATTCTCTTTTCTCACATGCGATATCTATTTTTCATCCACCGTCAAAAAAATTTTCTTCATCGCTTCTCACATTCCTATGGATCTCTTTTTTTCTTCGTCTCATCTACTGCTGAAATTTCTCACACGATACCTATTCTTCACCCACCACCAAAATCTCTTAAAAATGATTTAACTTCGTTCAAAGGTTGACTCAACTATAGCAACTTTAAACCTAATCCATCAATTCTCCTAAGAAGGATTTGATCTAATTCAAACTCAAGCATGTCGCTTAAGAAAATAAACTTCATCCTCCACTTCCTTAGTTTTTGGGCCTCGCCCCCAAAAATCAACTTTTCTCATTTTTGAAACATTTTCAAATGTATTTTTCTAAATTTTAACAATGCATACTAGTTGTAGATCAAATCATAATAATGATTGTAACACCATTTCCACTTGGACACACCTACTATTAAACCGTAAAATCTCTATTTCTATTTAAAAAGTACCATAAGACCTCATTTGTTTTACTTAGAAAGATGATGACTCGTATGAATTTTTGTTGCTGAATTTATGTTACTTTCTTTTATTTTTGATAAACAAATATAAAAATTAAAAAAATAAATTGTCTCATCAGTGGCAAGACATATTTTATATTCGATATCTACATGTCTGCACCACCAAAATATGAATATGGTTGAAAGAATTTTGATCTTAACCTACTTCTCTTCAAGCTTAGTTTCTGAGATTGTGGTGTTCTACTCTTTTAGGTTAATAAACTTGAAAGAATATATTTTTTTATGTATTTCAAGTTTAGTTTCTAGTTTCTAGTTTCTAGTTTATAGATTTGTATGTATAATAGTGTTTGTTTTGAAATGGTTTAAGATGTAAGTAATGTGTGGAGTTGTACATTACATATGGATGTAGTTTGATAACACTCCATAAAATGTAGCTTTTTAAAAAATCTATATCACGAATAACCTTTCCTTCAGTATGAAAAAAACTATTTTAACAAAAAACAATTATTTGTTTTAGAAAAAATGTATGCCTATGTGATCTAGCTCCTGTGATATAATTTTTTAAATTTAGGATAATCTTATTTTTCTCAATTTACCAGAGTCAGAGCCAGAGTTCTTTATCTATCAGTTTGACTAAAAAGAAGTATGTTATTAAATTGTATTTTATTTAGATGGAATTAGTCGTTCATTGATCAATATTTTTTTTTAAATGATTGTGATTTCTGGAAAGTTTATAATGTTGCTTCTTAACACTTTTTCTTAACTAGATGTTATTTCTGTTTCATCTTTTGGTAGATGAGTTGTTTAAGGTATGAATGTTGCTACTCTAGATTTGTAGATCTTATGTACAAGGACCACAACAGCGACCAGAAAATCAGTATCACCACTGACTCTCCAGCTGATTGTAAGTTTCAGTCCGAGTTTCATCTGCTAATAAAAAAATGAGAATTCACTGTACGAAAGGTTTTCGTTGGATATGCTGATGCTGATTGATTGAAATTTGTTGCATAAATATAGTGCCTATAAATTCCATCATCAAATGTGAAAATTGCACAAAATTTTCAAAAACTTCAAAACCATTCATGGGGGAGAGATTCATACGTGATGATGTTGAAATCTATTAAAAAGGCAAATCTAGATAAAGAAAAATACGATCTCCACGGATTCTCTATGGAATTACAATTATGGTTGTTAGCATCTATGCCACTTCTTCAGTCTTCGTTCAGTGAAATAGATATTCTTGCACTAAGAAATGGATATATTTATCAACGATTCACAAAGACACACAAGCCCACCTTATCGCAGATTCAAAACATCAAAAGAGTACAAAATGTAAGTTCATAATATTACAACGAATTAGGAAATCCTTCTTGAAACTGAATGAATTAATTTGTTTTGTTTTGCAGGTCAAAGTTATATGTATCCTCCTATCTCTTGAAAATGATGCAGAATATTTTATATCATTGGAGGAAGATATTTACGTGATTGTGGACTTTGTCAAAAAAGGTTACCGAGTAACCAGAGAATACTGGATGAATGGATCGGTTGATGTACCTGCTGCAATGGAAGAGATTGTGCAGCAATCTTTCCAGTTTTCAAGAATATCAAAAGAGGAACCACCATCTACTACTGATCAATCGGTAAAGGCTAAACTCGACAACCTTCTTAAAATTGTTGAATTCAAATTAATGGGTGATCGCTTGTAAAGAATAGAAGATAGGTTTAACTAACACACTAGAAATGAAATATGATTGTTACTATTTTTTTCTTTACAAAATTGATTATTGAATTATCTTTAAAACAATTTGTAATTATTGCAGAGAACTAATATAGATGATAATCCTTCTTCTCACCATCGGTCCCTATCGTTTCAAGAAAACTATTATTCATAATATGGATGATAAACAATTTTTAATTATCTTTAAAATGATCAGATACCTTTGTCTGATCAATATGAGATATGATTATTACAATATTTTATTCTTTTTATAGTTGATGATTTAATTGTTATAAAAACCAATTTATAATTATTGTAGAAAAATGATATGAATGATATTCCATCTCACAATCATTTTTCATCAAATCAAGAAAATCCAGGTGATCAGATGGATACTTCTGACCGGCTAGCACTTAATCCAAATGATTAAGTAAGATTAATTGAAATTATACTGTCGTTTAAGTGGTTTAGTAAAGGTTTTCTAAAACTTAAAGAAATACCTCCTAAATGCCTCCCAAATTAAAACTTAATTGAAGGATTACATTTCATTATAGCGCTGAGTTTTTGATAGAAACCGAAAAATCTGAACTGACCAAACCAAAATTTTTGATTTTAATTTAATTATAATTACTAAGCCAATGGGCTAAATACTTAATTTTATTCAGTTTATATCCCGAACCAAACTGATTGGTTTTTTTAAACCCAAAATACATTCCTATATAAGCTAAAAAACGTTGCAACCCTTAGTTTTCTAAAAAAAAAGTTTATTTGCGGCACCAACATTTCTCTTTGGCTTCTTTCTGCTTCTTCTCTTTGGCTTTCTTATACTTTTTTTTCTTTGGCTTTCATCTGCTTCTTCTTCCTTCTGCTTCTTTTCTCCTTTTTCCTTCTACTTCTTCTCTTTGGCTTTCTTCTGCTTCTTCTCTTCTTTTTCCTTCTATGTCTTTTCTTTTTTTTCCTTGTGCTTCTTCTCTTCTATTAATGCTCTTTCTTCTTGTTATTTTTTTCTTCATCTTTTGAAATATCGATGATTTCCTTGTTTTAGATAGAAAGGTTTTTTTTGGTTTTGGTGTTAGTGTTTTTAGATTGGAGTATTTGTTAGATTAAGATTCAGAATATTTTATATCGGTGTTAGTGATTTCGGTGTTAGGGGTTTTAGATCAAAGTATTTTTAGATCGGTGTTAGTGGTTTCAGTTTTTAGATCGAAGTATTTTTAGATCGAAATATTTTTTATATCGAAGTGGTTTTTATCGAAGTGATTTTTAGATCGAAGTTATTCTTTATTAGATTAGTTAGCATGTTGTTGTTACCTAAAACATCCACATTATCATAAAATCTTTGGTTTAAATTCCTTAAATTAGCTTTACAATGTTAGATTCTCTGAGATCTGTATTCCAAAACACTCAATAACTTCTCAAGAGAATGAGAATTCCTTAATACCGAGTTGTGCTTTCACATGGATCTAAAAGAGAATATTTAGGTGAAATAGTGTCATGTTTGCTAACAAATCAAGTTCCAGCTGATAATACAAGTCTCTTAGAGTGTTAAAAATCAGTTTCTCTTTTAAGATTTCTTGTTGTTATACGATTTCAGTGAGGTTAACTAGTATATTCTAGTTGTTTTTTTTATTTTGATTTTTTAACCTGTTTATTTTGATTTCTTTTATTTTTTGGTTATGGTCATGGTCCGAATTGGACCGAATTGGATGACACTAGTCCGAATTAATCCACAACCCGAATGAACCGAATTAAACTAAAAAATTGAACCAATTTCAACCGAAAATAACCAAAAATCCCAAAATACTAAACAATAAACCGATTAAACCTAAATTTTAAACAACTAAACCGAAAATCAAGTTATAATTCAGTTTAATTCGGAATAGTTTTATATACTAAAAAACAAACCGCTTAAACTGACAAAAAAACCAAACCGAATCGATTTTCTATTTATTTTTTCTGTCGACTTTTCCCAAACTGAATTAATCAAGAACCAAACAAACCGACCCGATTGACCCAAAAAAACCAAAAACCCAGGCCTATTTTATCATTTAAGCATATTTTTTATGTGTGTGTTTTACTTACAGTTAGACAAAGAAAATGTAAGTATGGAGGATATCCCATCATACATACATACATGTAGGTGCCACTATGGATATCGGACCTACCGAGCGGGCTCCTCATGGCATGTGGAACATTGGAAATGTGATCTCCGTAGTTTATCATAAAAGCTCACTGTAGTCAATGTGGAATACAATAATTTTTTTTGATCGGAGTAAAATCTTAAAAACCATCTAATCTATTGAAAATCTTAAAAATCATCTAACATTTTAAAAACTATTAAAAATCACAAAAACCACTAAAACAACAAATTTGCTTTATGTAAATCTCTTAACTTCATTTTCGTGATCTACAACAAGAGAAAATTAGAAATAAGATAAGAATATAGAAAAAAATTAGAAAAACAACAAAAACAACAAAAATCTTTAAACCCACAAAAAACTTAAAAACTACTAAAAACAATAAAATTATGTTTTTAGATCTGTTGACTTCAATGTCAAGATTTACAACAATAGAAGATGAGAAAGAATATTAGAAAAATAACAAAAGATCTAAACAATAAAAATATTCCAAAATCACAAAGAAAAAAACCATATAAACAAAAAAAAACTTACCTTTTTCATATCTCATGATTTTTTTTCTCCAAATCTACAAAATAACAAGATGAGAAAGAACATGAGAAGAAAAGAAGATGAGAAATGGGGGAGGTAAAGAGAGAAGAAGAGAACATTTACCTTGTAGTTAGTTTTTTGGAGGATTGAGACTCTAACACTTTTTGGAAATGAAATTATGGTAAAATTTTAGGGTTACCTTTTTTATATACGGAGAGTAAAATTTGGTTAGGTTAAAAACTGTGAATTTGGTTATGTTAAATTTAAGTTATGATTTTTTTTAATTTCTAGTTTGTGCTGACTTCTAGAGAAGTCTGCTTTGTACATGTCGGTAAGGTTAAATTGAAATTCCGGTTTGGTGAAATTTTAATTTAACCAACACGAATTTTCAAAGCAGACTTGTCGAGAAGTCTGTTTTGTATTTTCGTTCCAAAGCAGACTTCTCGAGTAGTATGCTTCTTAAATTTTGGTAATATTAAATTGAAATTCTAGTTTGGTGAAATTCTTGGTTTGTGCAGACTTGTGGAGAAGTCTACTTTGTAGACTCAACATGATACCAATTGGTTAAAATTTGGTTTATGCATACTTTTCGAGAAATCTGCACAATCCTAAACTCTAAATTGAACGAAACTGGTTTAGTTGAATATAATTTTTGGTTTGTGAAAATTTTTTGGGAAGTCTGATTTGTTAAATCTATGGAAGACTTCTTGAGAAGTCTATGTAACCGTAAACCCTAAATAATAATCTTTACTAATATGCAAAAAAATTGTTAAAAAATAGATGAATATGGTAAAAATATGTAAGTAAATGCATAACTCAAACAATTTTTCATTAAAAATCTGCAAATCTAAATTTTCAAGTTTATCACATGATATTTCAAATTATAACATGAATTCTCTGCATAAACATCAACTATTAATCTACAACACATAACAACAAAAACTATCAAACATTTGAGACCATTATACCGAATCCAATCTCCTTATTTTTGAATTAATTATAAATTTAATTTTTTTTTGATATGTATATAAATTATGTATTAATAACAATTTTTAAAAGAAATTTACTTATTTCACGATATTTATTTGATTTAGGTAATTTATTAATAAATAAGACTTCTCAAGAAGCCTGCTTCGATAAGCAAAAACAAAGCAGATTTCCCAAAAAGTTTGCTTTGTATTTGGCTAACAAAGCAGACTTCTTGATAAATATTTTTTTATAAAAGAGATTTCTCGAGAAGTCTGTTTTGTTTCTTTTTACCGAAGTAGATTTATTGAGAAGTCTGTTTCATCCCAAAAAATATAATGTTTGTAAATAATTATAAATAAGAAAAAATTAAACACAACCTAAAATCTATGTTTAAATTTGTGCTAGACGCTAGTCGGGCGGTCAAGGTGGGACTAGCACCTAATTATAAAATCGAGAATTACGTAAGAATTAATTAGAGACTAATTTTTAGATATGTAATATATTTTATAAATTATAAAACATCTAAAACATAAAAGCTTATACTTGTTTTCTTCTAATTGACATCTAAATAAAAATAAAAAAATTAACCCAATCACATGTTATAAAAAATAATCTTGAACTTGGAAACATACAAAAAATAGTTTCATTATCATAGTTCTTCAACTTTGATCATTTTCCAAAGTCCAAGTAATCACTATTGATCGATGTGTTAGAAGTTAACACTTAATGCTTACATTGACAAGTTCCTGAAAACAAACATTTCAAACTTCGTTATATATACTATGTGTTAGATGGTATCTTAATACATTCCTCAATCATCATTATCTTTTTGACCGTAAAAAAAAGTAAAAGACAAATTTCTTAATTTTGAAAGAAATGAAGAACTTAGGATGTTTTTGCTGAATAATACGTTTTATTTTAACTCATAATTTTCGGCATACATCCTTACGCACAACATACTCTGTTTTTATACTGAAACTTAAGGATCGAAAATAATAAGAAAACCCTAGTTACACCCACGTCAAATTCGTCTTGGGCTTCACTTTTTCCTCATTCCGTTAGTGACTGTAGAGTATCGAATTTGTTGTGGACTAAGATTTTGGTTGTTGTACACTCGTGTACCTTTGCCGCGTTTTCACCTCCACATCTGAAGGTTTTGTCGTTTTGCAATGTTGGAGAAGAAGATAAAGTATTGCCGTTTTGTCTTTCGCACACGACATTACTTTTGATTAGTAATGCGGCTTCGTTCCCGGTTTGAACTGGTTTTCACTCTTGTCGGTTTGATGTTCGGTTTTGGAGCTTAGTTTTACACTCCCGAGTAGCTTCCATGGGAACTTTGCTCGAGCTTTCATCAAGACTACTGATAGCCCCCCCTCAAACTTGGTGTGGGTGGCAATTCCACACCGAGTTTGAAGCGAAGATCACATAAAGCTACAGAAGGAAGAGCTTTAGTAAATATGTCGGCCAGTTGTTGACTTGCCGGAATATGTCGTACCAACAGAGCACCCAACGCTACTCGTTCTCGAACATAATGATGGTCCAAATCAAAATGCTTAGTTCTAGAGTGAAAAGCCGGATTTGCAGCTAAGTAGACGGATGAAAAATTGTCACAAAATAACTCCGGAGTTTTCAACAGAGGAATATGCAATTCCTTGAGAATTAAACTAAGCCATTTTATTTCCGAAGCTGTCTCGGAGAGAGACCTATATTCCGCTTCAGTAGAGCTCTTAGAAACCGTAGGCTGCTTTTTAGAGGACCATGAAATGATGTTTTTCCCCAAAAATGTGCAGAAACCCCCGACGGATCGTCGAGTAATTTTACAACCTGCCCAATCTGCATCGCTGTAGGCCCTTAATGTACAATCGGTATCATTAGAAAAAGTCAAACCCATTGTTATCGTGCCTTTAATATAGCGAAGAACTCGTTTGAGGAGATGAAAATCCGATAAAGTTGGAGAATGCATTTTCTGACAAACGTAGTTCACAGCGTACAATATATCGGGTCAAGTGAGTGTTAAGTACTGAAGCTTACCGGCTAAACTCGTGAAATAGGTGGGATTCTCGAAAGGTTGGTCCTAATGAGGAGTTCGATCTGGATGAATTGGCAATGACGTTGAAACAGGGGAACATTCTGCCATTGCTGCAACTTTTAGCAGGTTTTGAGCATACTGCTGTTGGGACAAAAACAGACCATTAGAATGAAACTGAACTTGGATACCGAGGAAATAGGATAGACTACCAAGATCTTTCATCCGAAATATCTTATTCAGTTTAATGATAAGAGTATTCATGTGAACTGAATCATTCCCTGTGATGACCATGTCGTCAACGTATAGCAAGAGTAGAATGATTGCTTTGTCTTTAGTGCAGACAAACAGTGATGGATCTGATTTGCCGCAGATAAACTCAAATTCAAGAAGAAATATGCTGAATTTATTGAACCATGCCCGGGGAGATTGCTTGAGCCCGTATAAAGACTTGTGTAAATGACATACATGTGATGGTTTGGTAGGATCGATGAACCCTGCAGATTGAAGCATGAACACAGTTTCAGACAAATCTCCATGTAGAAAGGCATTTTGCACGTCCATTTGCCAAATTTTCCATTGCATAATGGTTGCAACATGAAGGACTGTTCGAACTGTTGCTGTCCGAATTACCGGACTGTAAGTTTCTAAATAGTCGATACCCTTTTCCTAATTAAATCCTTGAGCTACAATGCGAGCCTTGAGCTTGTTAAGTGTGCCATCAGCATTTAACTTTGTTCTAAAAACCCATTTACAACCTAAGACATGCATATCAGGTGTACGAGGAACTAGAGACCATGTCTTTGTAGCGAGACAGTTGTTGATCTCCTCTGTCATGGCATGTGTCCATCCTGGATCTTTTAATGCTGCCTTGACAGTGCGAGGTTCTGCATTTTCAGCTCTGTGGGTATGTAAAAGGTACCTGGTATTTGGCTTGGAGATTCCCATCTTGGACCGAGTGATCATAGGGTGATTGTTGACAGTAGTAGGAGGACAAATTGTTCTTGCTGGACTATGAGTAAGTGGACTAGCGCTGTCGCCTATAGGAACAGAGTCTAAGTCTACCGTACGCCCAGTACACTCCCCACTTACCATAGAGGCAACACCAACATCCTCTTGATGATTACTCATAGCCAACGGATCTTCAAGGGAAACAGAATTGGTTGGATCTTGATGAACTTGAACGGGTGGAACATTCTGAGCAGATTCAGCTGAAACATTTGTAGCAGATGGAATAACTTGAGCAGCTTGATGTAGAGCAGCTCGTTTAGGTGAAAGTAAGTGAGATTCTTCTGAATTATTGTTGATTGGGATACTTCCTTTGTACCAAGCCTGAAGTAGAGGTGTTGTTGCAGATTGATGGACAACAAGATAACGATCTGCAAACGGAAAAGTATGCTCATCAAAGACCACATTACGGCTTATGTACACTCTTCCAGTTGGAGGATACAAGCACCTATATCCCTTTAGAATCAAACTTGTTTTCGACCAACATCTGAAACGAAATAAATGTTGGTAAGAAGTTTGATTTTAATTTCAAAGGATAGAACCAGCTGAATCTAGAGTAATTATCAATGAAGATAACATAATATCGAAATCCCTGAACAGATGCTAAGGGTGCTGGACCCCAAAGATCGCAATGCAATCTCTCTAAAGGTTTTGTAGCAGAAAACAGAGAACCAGAGAAAGAAAGTCTTGAGCTTTTTCCAAGCTGACAAGATTCGCACACTACATTTGTGCTTTTATTGAAAATGATAGCTTTTGATGTAGATAGTTTTTGAAGGACTTGAGGATTCGCATGACCCAGTCTTCTATGCCAAATCTCTACACTTGCCACACGATGATTTGTATAAAAGTCTTGAGACGAATCTTCAAGAAGGTAAAGTCCATTATGTGCTTTTCCGAGAGTCAGCAGCTTTCTGGTTGCCTTATCAGTCACACGCATACCATTAGAGTCAAATTCAAAGGTGCATGGATAATCTGTAGTCAGTTTAGACACAGAAAACAACGATTTTGTGATGTTAGGACAAACCAAAATATCTTTCAAAGGAAGATTACCTGAAGATGAGGACAAGGTAGCTGATCCCGTATGGGTAATAGGCATGTAATCTCCACTTCCGACCATCACATGGTCTGTTCCATTGTATGGTTGTGTGTGTTGAAGATTGAGAGGTGAGTTCGTAACGTGTGTTGTTGCACCAGTATCAGGATACCATTCTAGTCCTGAATGATCTGTAACATCTGTTACTTTTAATGCTGCCAGAGCTTGAGTAACATCTTCATACTGGTATGCATTATTAAATCGATGTCATCACTTTAATGCCACATGTCCAGGCTTGTTACAAATCTGGCACACATGTTTATTTGCTGAGCCAAGTGATGAAACAGATCCAGAAGAAGAGCCTTGAGGGAAATTTATCTGTTGATGAAAGCCTTTCCCTTTCGTGGAGAAGAACCCACGGCCTCTGTTGGCAAACCGACCGTAAAGGTTCCCTCGACCTCTATTACCATAATATCCTCCTCCGGTATGCATTGTATTAAATGCTAAATTTGGTGAAACTGAAGTATCTGCAGTGTATGTCTGCAGGCGATCTACATAACTTGTCAATCGAGGAATGATATCTTCGAACCTTAGAGTAACATTAAGATCCATTGAGCCTTCTATACTAGTCTTGATTGGCTCATACTCTCTTCCAAGATCGTGTATAGCGGCATAAATTTTCATTTTTTCCGGCACTGGGTTTCCCATAGACTCCAGCAAATCGCAAATATTTTTGACTTCCTTCAGATATTCTGCCATTGGTTTTTCATTCTTTGCGATTGTTTGAAGTTTTCTTTGCGTTTCAAATAAACGAGATGATGTTACTCTATTAAAATGATTTGCAAGGCAACACCATACCTCATGAGATGTGTTGCAAGAGACGACCACACTCAGAATGTCTTCAGAAAAGGATCCAAGCAGCCAAGACTTAACAACTTGGTCTGTTTTGAACCAAATCTGATGTTGTTGTTGAAAATCAGGATAAGGCGACTCCGTTGTGGCACCATTAATGTTTGGTACTGTGATAGTTGCTAGAGGTGGTTGTATACATCCAGTAACGAATCCAAGAAGACCCAGACCAGAGAGAAATGACTCAAACTGTGATTTCCATAGTATATAGTTCTTCTCTGTCAGTGTGACTGTAACGCAATTTGTGATGTTTAGTGAAGGAACAGAGTAAGCCAGGAGCTCCAGATTTCGAGCATCCATGGCTCTGATACTATGAAAGAAATGAAGAACTTAGGATGTTTTTCCTGAATAATACGTTTTATTTTAACTCATAATTTTCGGCATACATCCTTACGCACAACATACTCTGTTTTTATACTGAAACTTAAGGATCGAAAATAATAAGAAAACCCTAGCTACACCCACGTCAAATTCATCTTAGGCTTCACTTTTTCCTCATTCCGTTAGTGACTGTAGAGCATCGAATTTGTTGTGGACTAAGATTTTGGCTGTTGTACACTCGGGTACCTTTGCCGCGTTTTCACCTCCACATTTGAAGGTTTTGTCATTTTGCAATGTTGAAGAAGAAGATAAAGTGATGCCATTTTGTCTTTCACACACGATATTACTTTTGATTAGTAATGCGGCGTCGTTCCCGGTTTGAACTGGTTTCCACTCTTGTCGGTTTGATGTTCGGTTTTGGAGCTTCGTTTTACACTCCCGAGCAGCTTCCATGGGAGCTTTGCTCGAGCTTTCATCAAGACTACTGATAAATTTGACATAACTTGATTATTATGGTGATGTTTCAGTCATGGACTCATATGTAAAGGTGGAGAGCTCTTCAACAAACTTGCCAAAGGGAAGTTGAGAGAGGATGTTGCTTGGAAGTACTTTTATCAACTTATTAACACGGTTGATTTTTGTCACACCCAGCAAGTGTATCATCGTGACATAAAGCCGGAAAATCTAGTGCTTGATGATAATGAAAATCTCAAGGCATCTGTATTCGGGTTAAGTGCCATTGCTGATTGCAAATGCCAAGATGGTCTCCTCCACACTACTTGCGGTATGAAACAGAATCACTATCGCAATAGTCACGGAGAGTTCTTGGTTCAGAAAAGGTTTACATATGAAACAGAAAAAGATGGAGAAACAAGTCAATGAGATGAACTCCATAGATGCTGGTGCTGCAGGTCCAAGTGAGGACAGAGACAAGGTCACAGCAGAAAATCACACAGACCAGCCTACAAATATAAACGCATTTGATATAATTGCCCTGTCTGCAGGGTTTGATCTAGGAGGATTTTTTGGAGATGTGTATGACAAGCGAGAATCTAGATTCACGTCTCAAAAACTTGCTTCAGTAGACATATCTAAGCTAGAAGAGGTGGCACAACGATTGAAACTGAGAATAAAAAAGCGGGAAGCAGGTTTGTTCAAACTGAAACGTTCAAAGGAAGGAAGAAAAGGGATCCTATCAATAGACGCCAGAAATATTTCAAAAATCACTGACTCATGTTTATAAACGCAAACTATGTGTGACTCATGTCTATAAGCATCAACTTTTTTTTTCTAATTCTTAAAATTCTGTAATTCCCTTATATCAGCATTTTGGTCAGTAATATGCCAGGATATGTTTTGGTAAGAAGAAAGAAATGGCCAAAAATATAAATGGCTTCTCTGAAGACACTGAAAAAAGTACTAGTACAGCTCCCTTGAGATGAAAGATCAAGCGTATACTTACAAATAAAACTTCACACGACGATTTTAAGTCTACAGTGGAAAACAAATACAAAACATGATGTTATTAGCTTTAAAGCTATACCTGGTCTGGAAAAATTGCTGATTTCATCTAGGTTGCTACTAACTTTCACAAGAGCTCGTCAATTTCCAGAGGAATTACTGTGATTTTTGGAAATCACATTATACGGTTTCTGTTTCTCAGGAAGAAGATGGGAATCGTGATTTTCTATGGTTGAGAAAACTGAAAACGCAGTGTTTTGTGAGTGGGCTACACCATTTGAGTCGAATTCGCAGCTCAATTACTGACCCACCGAATAAAGAATATCGGCCGATAAAAAGAAAATCGCCGATTTCCTTATTCCACGGCTGCTGAATCGAAAAACGTAGACCACCATATAATATCACCGATTTGCTTGAAATCACCACATTCTGCCAGCGATCACCGTTTTTATGGCCGGATAGGCAGCCACAATTTTGAACACGGCCTAAAATAGATTACATGAGTTAAATGAGTTTAAATGGATTTAAATGGGTTTAAACATGTTTAAATATGTTAGTACAATTATAAATGGATCTAAATAGGTAGTTCTAATAGACTTTTATAATAAATGGGTTTCATATGATTTGAAGTTTAAATGGGGTGAATTTTATGTGGGGTGTATCTAAATGGGGTGGGTATACCCATTTTAACATCCCTAACCACTGCTTTGTTTAGTTTGTGATGACACGCATGAAAATTCACCAACAATTGATAGAAAAGTACATCTTGTTAAATCTTCACATGGGTGAATACTCTCATCATATGATTTGAACCATATTTCTGTGAAATAAAACTCAAACAAACTGGTTTTCATCCATCTTTGAACGTTTAGCAACAGAAATGGCATGAATACAATGTATTTTGTCTACATCAAAGATGCAGCAAGTGCACTACTTGTTTTTCATATGAAAAACATACTTTTGGATTTCATCCTTGACCTCAAACTCATATTGATCTACTTGGAAAACATCAAGTATAATTTCATAATCGTACCTTTCTACCATCTCTTTCACCACACGTGGTGTGACCAACTTTTTGTGTTTAGCAGCCTTTTCCCAACGTTCATGAAATCATGTTGTGAGAGTTAATCTATAGTCTCAAGGAGAGATATTATAGGCAACTAACGAGGCATGAAAGTGCATTAGACCGAGCCCATTTTCGGAAAGAAGAGTTCAACATGGAATTCAATGACTCTTCAATGTTATTTTTTATGGTATTGTATTGGTTTGAAGGTGCATTAGACCAAGCCCATTTTTGGAAATCAACATCTTCTAAATATGTGGCTAAATCTACACTTCTACTTCTTATGTCGCTGAAGATGCTATTAAACTCATGACGAGTATAAGCATTAGCTGCAGCTTCTACAATTGACATCAATTCCTTTCTCCCATACTTTGGTTTAAGATTGTTTAGTAGATGAATTCAGCAAATACCATGATGTGCAAGTGGATAAATTTCTGAAAGTGTCTTTGCTATAGCAAGTGCTCGGTCTGATATAAATACCAAATTAGATGCATCTGGGATAATAGTCTTCAGTCCTTTAAAAAACCAGGTCCACGCAACTTCATTTTTGGAGTCCACTATTCCAAATGCTAAAGGGTATAAAGAGAAATCTTCATCTTGTGCACAAGCTCTTAGCAAAGTTCCCTTAAACTTTCTTTTGAAAAATATACCATCTACAACAATCACTCTCCTCATCAAAGCAAAACCCCTTATTGATGAACCAAATGCAATAAATGTGTATTTTAATTTTCCAACAGTATCCATCTCCAAATAGACTGTTGATCCATGATTTTTCTCTTTAAGCATAAACAACCATTTTGATAGGTTGTAATAACTATCCTAAGGAGTCCCTCTGATTATATTCTGAGCATATTCTTTCACTCTCCAAGCTTTCTTGTAATTAATATGAGTTGCTCCATAATTTGTTTTGGAGTGAGTCCATATTTCTTCTCACCATAGTTGCTGTAGATTAAAGTTCAAAGCAATTTAATGTTTTCTTGTCTATGGTTGGCATTTATGTGTGTTGTATGACAAGTATGTCCATGAACATACTTCTTCACTACAAAGTAATCAGAACTAGCCGCCTTTAAAACATAGCCCCAAGTGCATTTATCATCAACACAACCTAATATCACTCTTGATTTGTTTAACCAGAGAGACTTGAACTCAAACTTCCACTCTAATGGCCATTTTCCTATTTTTTGCATCAACTCAACCTTGGTCTTAAAATATCTATTCACATATATATTATCGGCACCTCGGGTTCAATGTGAAATAGGAACTGGAGAAAGATCCGGAGCAGCATTTAAAAGAAGTGAATGATACCATTTATCACCACTCGAAAAGTTGTTTTTTTGCCACAACTGCTGACATATCATTTCCAAGATGTATGAAATTTTTACAAAGAGAAAAATACAAATTGATAAATGAAACTTAGTACAAATGAAATAGAATTGATATTAAATGAGAAATAGTCATACTTTAGTTATCAATTTTCCTATGTAAATAGTAAAGAATCGTTTCCTAAAACTTAGTAAAGCTTCCTAAATTTAGGAAGATTTTTTGAGATATTTGGAATACGTACAACAGATTTAGGAAGGACTGTATAAATCGACAAAACACAAAAGATGTACAATTAAATCATGCAAAAATTATGAATAATATATAAATGCAATGCTACCTGTAGTTTTTCATGTGAAAAAGATGGAGTGACACAAGAATCACCATTTAAAGTTCTCACTACTTCTTTGTATCATGTGTTCTTCACTTGATAATTTTTTGAATTGCATACAATCTTCAATTGAATGTTGTTTCCAACATTCTCAACAGCAACGAAATCACTATTTACAGTGACCTAAAATAACTTTTTAAACTATTACTTCAACTATAAAGAAATATATTTTTTCAAAAAATTTAACTATTTATACAAAACTGTTTGAAATAAATATGAAGAATATGTTACCCGTTGTTTTCTCACAAAATTGTTGGATCAACACATGAATCACCATCTAGATTTTGCAACATTTGTGTGCATTGAATGTTATCCACATCACAATTTATTTTATTGTTTACGGACTCAAAGGAAATGATTTTTCATTTGTCACTCACCTAAAAGAAAATAGAATTAAATTAAAATTAAACGGTGGAAATTGAACTATAACACAATACAAGTTCATGTATTCTAATATTTAGGAATGTATTTTAAATATTTAGGAAGCTATTCATGAATCATTTCATTATCAAAATAAAACATATCAAAATGACTTGCATTTTTACGCATTGTTACATAGAGGCGAATCAGTTCAACATCTTTTTTATCTTATTGATGAAAGTTTGCAGTTAACAATCATTCCACAAATACACGGGTGGAACATCATTTACATCACCTTTGTCTTAGTGGAAGTGCATAGCTGAGTGTATTTTTTCTATATTTACTGAGCGATCAATTCCAAAATCTTCAGTAACCATCTCTATTAAATCATCATATTTGACATTTTTATCTACTTCAAAACCACAGACTCTTTTGTTAATTTCTACCAAAAATTTCTATTTGATCATTTCATTTAATTTTCATTATTCACAAACACAATAAATCTCCATCATGTTTTCCTGAAAAATACAAATAAAAGCACAGAAAAATACAAATAAAAACATTAATGAAAAGAAAATTCACATATAAATGTAAAGCCACAAGAATATTAAAATATAACATTGGTTCTTCAAGTTTCTGAAAAACTCAAAGTTAGGTGGAAGTAGATAGATCTAGATGATGGTTGTGGTGAGATCAACCATGTCTTGCATCAGAATTCGGGTCTTGTCAAGACGCTGATGCAACGCGTTCTGCCTAGAAAAGATGCTAGGGAGCTGTTTGATAAGAGCCAAAGATTTAGTGAGATTATTTGTTTCGAATGTCTCGGCGAGGAGGAGAAAAACACCATATTTCACAGCCAAAGCGGCTAAGACCAGGACTAGCTTAGCATCCCAACCATATTTGGAGACTAGAGACAGGACATAGAAGGTCGTTGTATTACAACTGTCTAAATGAAGCCTGTGACATATTTTAGAAATCTCAGTGAAATATTCAAATATTTGGTGGATGCTCAAGTACATAGTCGCAACAGAGAGATGTAGTAAAGAAAAATGAAGAAGGTATTGGAAAGTAGAGAGGATCAAGCAATGGCGGATTTGATTCCAGAATTTGTCAAAGTCTTTGGAGCTATCTTCCAATCTCTATCTATTGAATCATTTGTTTAAGCTATCTCCCAAACAACACAACAGTAGGTGAAGAAGAAAAATGAAGAAATCTGAAATTTGGTTTTGTTTTACCTTTGCTTTGCTTCTTCTTGTGTCAGCCATATCAGAGATCGCGCCTCTGCCGAAATCAGAGAAAAGGAGACGACAAGATTGCGCCTGCTAGATGTCTTCTTACTGCAAATCTTTTCAACACCGAAATCAAGGTCTGCGATTTCTTCTTCATCGCCTGCGCCAGAGATGGAGGTCTGCGATTTCTTCTTCGTCGCCTCCTCCAGAGATGCAAACCTTGCAATTTCTTCTTCGCGCCTCCACCGGAGAAGGAGGTCTGCGATTTCTAAGTATGCTTCGCGGGCAACGAAGGTCTCCGATTCGTGTGATTTCTGCTTTCTTTAATTTGAGGATATTAAAGTATTTTCTGATTGGTTAAAATTCTAAATTAATGATTTTTTATCTTCAGTGATATATTTATCACTAAAACCTGATTTAATGTCAATATAGAGTATTTTTCAATATTATTTTATAAATATATCAGTTTTCTGTTAAAATTTAAGATGAATTCCAAAATAATTTAAAGTTTGAATTTAAATGTAAAACTAATTTTTTAAAAATCTTATTCTATAAAATTAATTATTTTTTTAAATAATATTTATTTTTTCCAGCTGAATAACGACTTATAATTAATGTTGGTCACTTATTACATAGGTTCGCAAAAAAGAGATACAACTATGAAATAATTTTTAATCATTAAGTGAACTAACAAAGAATTTTGCTAATATATCCGATGTTTGATTGCCATTTTTGTGATTGATGAGCAAACTCTATCGCATCAAATTTTGAAGTCCATTGTTGAATCGTCTCGGTATAATGAAGAAGCCGAAGATCATATCATTTACAAGTAACGAGCTTCTGAAGATTTATATTGTTTTTCTCAAATATTACTTTTCTATAACCTATAAATGACACCGATTACATCGCTCATCTTAGTGTTGAAAATTCAACCTCGATAATTGTATGTTTCCTTGAAATTTTCTCATATTTTCTTCTAAAAAAGTACTTTGATCATTACTGAGAATCCATCCTAAATCTGAATGTTGGTCGTCAATCCTATGAGCAATATGATAATTATATTTGAGCCATCTTTTCGAAGGCAATTTCTAATTTGCTCTTATAATTGGTCTGGATATAGAATCAAAGGTAGTTGGTTGATTGGTCTCCAAAATCCGCTCTTGTATATCTTCATAACTTTTCTTTAAAATGTCTGTTGATGGAATATCGTGGCTATTGAAGAATGGATCATTTCGACTCTTCCATATTTTCCAAAGAATCTAGAAAAGTACATACTTTTGTACATGCGACATATTCATACCTTTGTATATTGATATTAAGAATATGATTTTATCATGTATGGTACATGTTGGATCGCACAATATTATAGCCAAAATACTCACTTGTCTCCAACTATTTCTGCATAAAGAAAGAGAAAAAGGCATGAATCTTGGTTTATTCTTGTGATCAACATGGAGGACATCTTCTATCTCGAACAATATTCCGATGAAATGGATATAAATTTAAACCAAAAACATTTGATAATAGTCTCAATGTTGGGCTTTTGGAAGAATTTTGAGTGACCAAATTTCCTTTTCCATATTTTGGTGTGAAGCTAAAATTGGTTGTCGTTCTTCTATATGTTGATTGGCTATATTAACTGTATGATGATAACTCGATTTAACAGAATAAATTCCATTTGATGTATATCTCTAGAAAAACCCATGAACTATCTGATCATGGTGTAGAAAGATTTTGTGTATAAGGTGATGATTTTCTCTTTCAATCTAATCAGATAACATTGCAAATAATTCAGCACATCCACGTTTAGCTGAGGGTTGGTGTAAATCAACAATTTCAAATTTTGTGGTGGTATTGATGTAGGAACAAGAGAACTTGTTCGAGCAAGGGGAACTGCTGGAGAGACTCTAACTGGCTGTACAACACTTTTTAGAGATTCAAGAGTGATAGATTGATGGTGACCCTTCAGCTGGTTGTAGAGCACTTTCTGGAAGATCTAAGTGAGGATTAAGTAGAAAGGTGGATCGAGAGATGCCACATATATTATGGAAGGTATGTGATAAGTATAAAGCACTCAAGCTTCAAGGATTCTCACACAAGAAGGCTGGAGGCGTCAGTTCCTTTTAAATGAAGAAAAACTAGGTTTTTATTTCATAAAACTTAAGTGATTACATGCTGAGAAGGGACTTTATATACTAGTCCAGCAGCAGGTGCCTTCTAGGGCTGAAAACACATTATAATGAAAAGACTAAAACAAAAATAACAACAAGACATTAGGACCTAATGACAAATAAAAGACTCTTAAACTTAACAGTCACATTCCTGCAAAAAACAAGCAAATAAACTTGTTAATTCAAACATAAGAATTTTAAATACGCACCTTGGTCTCTTGTAGCTCCTTATAATGCCTTCTTAAGTTTGTTTAGCAATGATGAACAAGGTTGTACCTGTGAAGCCTTGTAAAACTGGAAGGAGTGAAATTATGGTAGTCTTTAGTTGTTCATAGTCTCCTTCTTGTAATTCTTTAGTAAGTTCAGTTTCATGGAATCCTCCATCTTCTATGATTGTTATGAGACTCTCAACAGACTTGTTGAACATTTTACTAAGGTTTCTTGTGCCTAATCGTGTTCTTGGAGCTTGTCTCATAATAGGTATATTAATGGGCTCTTCCTTAGCTTCTAGTGAGTTAGTATTGATGTCCTCATCATCTCCTCCCTCTTGAAAAGGTTCTCTCCTCATAACAGGTACATCTGCATGAAAAGGAGCAAGATCAGTAATATTAAAAGTAGGAGATATGGTCACCTCACCTGGCAGCTCAAGCTTATAGGCATTGTTGTTGATTTTCTCTAAAACACGAAAAGGACCATCTCCTCTTGGGGAAAGCTTGGATTTCCTTTGGTTGGGGAATCTTTCATAACTCATGTGCAGCCATACCCAATCTCCAGGTTCAAATGATATGTCTTTTCGGTGTTTATCTGCATTTCTTTTGTACTGCTCGGTTCTCTTTTCCAAGTTTTCCAACCTTTTGATGAATCTTCTTAACATAATCTGCCATGGTTTCTCCTTCACTAGACATAACATCTTAAGGTATAAGATCCAGTGGGGTAGTAGGAGTATATCCACAAACCACTTCAAAAGGAGAAAGTTTAGTTGCTGAATGTTTAGCATGATTATAAGCAAACTCAATGTACGGTAAGCAAGACAATCAGTTTCTTAGATTCTTATCGACCGTGGCTCTCAAAAATGTTGAAAGGGTTCGGTTTACTACCTCTGTTTGACCATCGGTCTGTGGGTGGCAAGTAGTTGAGAAAAGCAGTTTAGTTCCCAACTTTTTCCATAATGTCTTCTAGAAATGACTTAGAAATTTTGTGTCACGATCTGAAACGATTGTTCTGGGAACTCCATGTAGACGCACTACTTCTTTAAAAAAAAGATCAACTATTTGTGTAGCATCATTAGTCTTGTTACATGGTATAAAATGAGACATCTTTGAGAACCTGTCTACAACTACAAAGATAGAATCCTTGTGGTTGATCTTCGGTAGACCTAAGACAAAGTCCATAGAGATATCTATCCAAGGTAAGTTAGGAATGGGCAAAGGCATATACCAACCATAGGGGTGTGACTTGGATTTTGCTTTCAAGCAAGTGATGCACTTAGCACAGAATCTTTCAACATCTCGTTTTAGATGTGGCCAGTAGAAATGTTCCATAAGTACACTAAATGTCTTATCTCGGCCAAAATGACCCATGAGTTCTCCTCCATGAGCTTCTCCAATCAAAAGTTCTCTCATTGATCCTTGAGGAATATAAAGATGCTTTTCCTTAAACAAAAATCCATCATGTTGATAAAACATACCAGATGCAGCCTTGTTGGTCTCCTTAAACAGTTCTTGAAAATCTGGATCAGCTTCATACATTGCCTTGATGTGTTCAAATCCCATAATCTTAGCTTCCATTGTGCTGATGAGAGCATGTCTCCTTGATAAAGCATCAGCCACAACATTATCTTTACCTTTCTTATATTTGAGCACATAGGGAAAAGTCTTGACAAACTCAAGCCACTTTGCATGCCTCTTCTTAAGCTTAGTTTGTCCTTTTAAGTGCTTGAGCGTCTCATGATCTGTATGAATAACAAACTCCTTTGACAGTAGATAATGTTGCCAAGTTTCAAAAGACCTTACCAAAGCATAGAGCTCCTTTTCATATGTGGGATAGTTAAGTGAAGCTCCACTAAGTTTCTCACAGAAATAAGCCACTGGTTTTCCTCCTTGCATTAGGACAGCTGCTATACCTATTCTAGAAGTATCACATTCAATTTCAAAGGTTTTATCAAAGTTAGGAAGTACCAAAACAGGCACATGTGTGAGGCTATCTTTCAGCTTGTTGAATGCCTTCTCTTGTGCTGGTCCCCATTTGAACTCCACATTCTTCTTAATTACTGAAGTGAGGGGTGCAACAACAATACTAAAGTCTTTGACAAATCTTCTATAGAAACTAGCCAATCCATGGAAACTCCTCATATGTCCGATTGTTGTTGGGGTTGGCCAATCTTGAATTGCTTTGATCTTTTCTTCATCGACCTTTAAGTCCTAAGAGCTTACAACAAATCCTAGGAATACAACTTGATCAGTGCAGAAAGTACATTTCTTACGGTTAGCATAAAGGTTTTCAGCCTTAAGCGTTTCAAGTACCTGCTCAAGATGTTGTAAGTGATCTTCAAGATTAGAGCTATGATTAAAATGTCATCAAAATAAACTACTACGAACTTACAGATAAATGCTCTTAGGACATGGTCCATGAGTCTCATGAAAGTACTTGGAGCGTTTGTGAGTCCAAATGGCATGACTAGTCATTCATACAATCCTTGTTTGGTTTTAAACGCTATCTTCCATTCATCACCTTTTTTCATTCTCACCTGATGATATCCACTTCTTAGATCAATTTTTGAGAAGATAGTTGCTCCATTGAGTTCATCTAGCATGTCATCAAGTCTTGGAATTGGATGTCGGTATTTGACACTGATATTTTTGATTGCTCTACATCAACACACATTCTCCAAGTTCCATCTTTCTTAGGTACTAGAAGAACAGGAACAACACATGGGCTTAGACTTTCTCGGATATAGCCCTTAGCCATTAGGTCTTGTAATTGTCTTTCCAGCTCCTTTGCTTCTTCTGGATTTACTCTATAGGCAGATCGGTTTGGCAATGGTGCTCCAAGAACAAGATCAATCTGATGGTATCTCTTCTGAAAAAACATCAGTCAATTTGTCAAGAAGCTCTAGAACAACAGCAGGGAGTTCCTCCTTTTCTTGTCCTGAAAACAACACTTCTTTAAAGATAATTAGTAGCACCTCTTCTTTAGAATCAAGAGATTTCAAAACAGTGGCAGGTGTTAGATAAAGGTTAGTTTTATTTAGCTTTTCTCCTTTAGACATAGTTTGTTGCATCTCATGCACTTCCTGTGGAGTTAAAGGTGCTAAGCTATGTTTCTTGTTATTGTGCATGAAGGTATAGTGATTGGTGCGTCCATTGTGTAATGCTTCTTTGTCAAATTTCCATGGACAACCTAGAAGTAGATGTCCAGCTTGCATAGGGACCACATCACATACAACTTGATTTGCATAGTTGCCTATGCTGAATGGTATGGTGACTTGTTCTGCGATTTTTAGCTCAGTTTCATCGTTCAGCCATTTGAGCTTGTATGGTCGAGGATGCTTGTCTTTTGTAACCCTAACTTATCAACCAAATACTTGCTGGCTACGTTAGTACAAGAACCCCCATCTATGATCAAGCTACATACCTTAGAGTATATATATTGTGCACCGCGAATGGAAAATGTTTTTTCGTTGTATAGTTTATGGTTCAAAAAGAGCACTGAGGGATCTCCTTGTAACTAGAACCTCTCTGGTATCAGGATAGTCCACAACTTCTTCCTCAGAGTTTTTTGATTCATACTCGTCTTCATCTTGAGACTCATATTCGCCATTTGATTTAAGGATCATAACTCTCTGGTTTGGGCATTCTCTTGCATAATGGCCTTTTCTCTAACATTTAAAACAGGTTATGTCAAGAGATCTTTGAGTTGGAGTTTTACCTTGCTCTGGTTTATTGTTTTTAGACGTTTCAGCAATGGATTTCTTGATCTGGATTCTATGTCGATGGTCTTTCCAAAAATCCAGAGCCTTTTGAGGTTGTTGATTCCAGGTAGACTTGCTACGATTTGCTGAGATAGTCTTCCTTTTTATGTGCTGCTCGGCCTGAACCGCAAGATGCAGCAACTCGCCCAGATAATGATAGGTTTGTCTCTCCACTTTTCTAGCAATTCGATCTTGCAGACCATCTAGGAATTAAGCCATCAAAGTTTCTTCTGAATCTTCGGTCTCCAACCTGTTTCTAAGCATTTCAAACTCATCAAAGTATTATTCAACAGATTTAGAACCTTGAGTTAGTTTTCTAAATTTCTTCTGCAACTCTTTGTAGTATGCAGGGACATATCTCCTCCTTAGTTGGAACCTCATGTCTTCCCAAGTAGTGATCTAACCATGTCTATGTCTTCTTCTTTCAGACACATCTCTGTCCCACCAAGCTAGAGCGCTTTCAGTGAGTTGAGCAGCTGGTAGAGACACTTTTCTCTTATCTGAGTAGTTGTAATACTCAAATATGTATTCCATACGTCTTTCCCAATCAAGATAGGCATCTGGATTAACCTTTCTAGCAAAGGTTGGTGCTGTGAGCTTTACGTCTCTGTTTCCATGCCAAGATTCTTTTACTCTATCTCTGTCACGTTGATATTGTCTTCTTGGTCTATGATTATGATCAAGTTCTGGTGGAAAATCATCTTCTAAGTCAGCTATTTCATCCTCCTCATGATTCACACGTTGGGCATTCGCATTTCTGATAGGATTTCTGCGGATTGGTGGTGGTTGTTCTATTCTTGTCATGCGATCTCTTAGGTTCTGAAACTGAATCTGAATAGCAGCAAGCATCTGAGCAACATTCACATCTACTAGTTCTCCCATAGTCACACAATCTGTCTCACACTAAACAAATAGATCAAGTGCAAAAGAAGTCGAATACACACAATCAAAAATAACTTAAAATGGACAGAACTAGTTGCAGCAGCAAAGGAAGTCGAATAGACACAATCAAAACAACTGAAAATCGACAAATCTAGTTGCAGCAGCAAAGGAAGTCAAATAGACACCATAAAAAACAACTAAAAATTGATAGATCTAGTTGCAACAGCAAGAAAGTCGAATAGACACAATCAACACAACTGAAAATCGACATATCTAGTTGCAGAAACACAAGCTATCAACAACTAAGGATGTTACTGGTTTCTAACACACAAAAACAACAGATTGGGGTTTGATTTTTTTGGGTTTTATGAAGAGATGCAGTTTGACACCAAGTTAACAAAGAAATGACAGAGTAAAAAAACGAAAATGGGGGTAGATAAACCTGAATAGGAGCGATTAAGCTCTGATACCAGATGATGCAGGAACAAGAGGACTTGTTCGAGCAAGGGGAACTGCTGGAGAGATTCTAGCTGGCTGTACAACACTTTCTAGAGACTCAAGAGTGATGGGTTGATGGTGACCCTTCAGCTGGCTGTAGAGCACTTTCTGAAGGATCTAAGTGAGGATTGAGTAGAGAGGTGAATCGAGAGACGCCACACAGATTATGGAAGGTCTGTGATAAGTGTAGAGCACTCAAGCTTCAAGGATTCTCACACAAGAAGGCTGGAGGCGTCAGCTTCTTTCAAAGGAAGAAAAACTAGGTTTTTATTTCATAAAACTTAAGTGATTACATGCTGAGAAGGGATTTTATATACTAGTCCAGCAGCAGGTGCCTTCTAGAGCTGAAAATACATTATAAAGAAAGGACTAAAGCAAAAATAACAACAAGACATTAGGACCTAATGACAAGTAAAAGACTCTTAAACTTAACATTCACATTCCTGCAAAAAATAAGCAAATAAACTTGTTAATTCAAACATAAGAATTTTAAATACGCACATTGGTCTCTTGTAGCTCCTTATAATGCCTTCTTAAGTTTGTTTAGCAATGATGAACAAGGTTGTATCTGTGAAGTCTTGTAAAACTGGAAAGAGTGAAATTGTGGTAGTCTTTAGTTGTTCATAGTCTCTTTCTTGTAATTCTTTAGTAAGTTCAGCTTTATGGAATCCTCCATCTTTTATGATTTTTATGAGACTCTCGACAGACTTGTTGAATATCTTACTAAGGTTTCTTGTGCCTGATCTTGTTCTTGGAGCTTGTCTCATAATAGGTATATTAATGAGCTCTTCCTTAGCTTCTAGTGAGCTAGTATTGATGTACTCATCAAGTATGGTAGGAAACGAGTTTTGAGAACCAACCTCAATTGTTTTTCCATTCCCAACTTGTCTCTGTAGCACAAAGATTAGTAATTCACTTCCATAGAGGATAAATTACCATCCCACTACAAGAAAATAGCAAATTCCCAATGACAATAATCATTGGGAATATGTCGAAAAAGGTATTCCGATAAAATTCATCCGTCGGAACTATTTTTGGTAAAATTCATCCGTCGATATTATTTCTTCAGAAAACTATATCCTTCGGAAATTTTTCTACCTTTACCGACGGATACGCGATGGAAGACACCATTGGGTAATTCTCGACGGATATGCGATGATAGTTCTCTATCAGAATTTTCTGATGGACAAACGATGACATATATCCGTCAGCAATTCCTGACGAAGTACTGATGATCCAGCAAGTCCAGTCTAGCTTTCAAATTATCTTTCGTTTTTCCTTACACATTTATAATGGTATTCATTATGTTTTCAAAACATTTCTTCTCAATGTGCATGACATCTAGATTGTGACGCATGAGATGGTCTTTTCAATATGGTAAATCCAAAAAAAATATTCTTCTTATACCAATTATGGTATTCGCCACAACCATCAACAAAATAATGTCTAAATTATGGTATGACGCATGAAGTCGTACTCTCAACACCAAAATCTATAAATTGAGTTATCATATAATTCCCGCCTAGCCTAGGTGTACCATCAAAAATATTTTTGTTTTTCTAAATAATGTCGTGCTGCAACGATATACATGATTTTGTGACAGAAATCGTCGATGACAATCAAACCAACTAATTATTCCGTCTGTGTTTCAGTTAGAACGCATCAGTCTTATCTTGAAAATATGGGTACGCTAAACTTCCATATGTCGACCATCCCGATAGCATACCATATACTGAAAAATCACTTATGGTATACATAAGTACTGTTGGCATCAAGAAGTTCTGAGATCGAATGTTTCGACACTATTTTCTCACAATATTTTCAACTCGTGAATTAATGGTTGCAAGAAAATATCAAGCGATCGCTTAAGATGCTCTGGACCTAGGACAAGAATGGTTAGAAACAAAAATTCTCATTTCATGCACAACGATGGAGGTAATTATACGCTATCACGATGACTAGCAACTGCGAATATTGCCTCCCATGCTTCTAAAAGGGTTAAATCCATCTTTAGATAACCCGATGTATATGTTTCTAGGCTCACATGCAAAACTAGGACAATTCTCTTGAAAATGTTTCCATGCTTCTGCATCTGAGGGATGCATAATTTCTCTATTTAAATTATGTTCTGCATGCCATCTCATAGGTTTTGCCATGTGTTCAGATTGATATAACCTCTTTAACCTCTCTGTTACTGGCAAATATCACATGCGTTATGGAATCGGTACTTTACCACTTGTCTCCTAATATCGAGGTTTGTGACAAAATTGACACTCCACGTAGTTTTCATCATTTCTCCTATAGATCTTACAGATATCAATACACACATCGATCATCTGATACGGGAATTCAAGATCATCTAAAATTTTTTGAACCTCTTAATATGGATCTGGTGCAATATTATCTTCGGGTAATATATATTTGATAAAATCAGCTATCGCATTCACACAATTTTCAGCCAAGTTGAAATCCATTTTTATAGTCTTCAACATGCTTGTAGTTGATAAGGGTGAAAATCCATCTTTACATTCTTTATACAATGGTTGCTTCGATACATCTAACATATCCAAAACTTTCTGGGCTTCCAAATTAGGTTCCTCTATTCTATTCCTATCCTCAATGTACGATGTTTTGTGTTCACGAAACGCACCATTCACCTTCTATACAGTACTTGCGTTTATATCAACTTCTGATACCGGCTCCCCTACGGTAAAAGTAGTACTTTCTAAAATTTTTGAAATGCTACCATAATATTACATCATTTCATTAGTTTTTCCATGTGAATACCAATTTTTGTAACTTGGCATAAATCTAGTCCTACACAAATGATTCCGTAATTCTCTAACAGAGATTAATCTATAATTACGACATTTAGTACACATACAATGCATTTTACCGTATTCCAATGTCATGGTATTGTATGACATAAATGTCATAAACTCCTCCACACTTTATGCAAATTCATCCATCAATTCTCCCATCATTGAATCATACCGAGGTTTATCCATGCACAATCAAAAATAATCACAAAATTTTTGTTAAGATTTTTGTTTTCTTGGTGAAATTTTGAAGAGAGGCGAGCGTATTTATAATCAAATTATAAAGATTATCACGGATTTTTTCGAATATTTTTGAAGATAATCATGGATGAAATTTCAAAGAATTTTCGACGGCTTTCAATGGATTTTTGACGATACTGTAGATTTGTGCAGATACTTCGACTACCTCAAATAACATACTCCCAATGGATTTCCGACGGATGCCCGATGGATTCTCGATGGCTGTCCGATGGATTACTGATGGATGACAAAAAAATTGATGTCGTCGGAAAATTGTTGGGATTTCTGACAGATTTCAGACGATGTTCTAGATTTATTAAAATATTCGGAGACTCGGTCAAAAAACAGCTTCCCGACGGCTATCAAAATTTTTGATGCCATCGGAAAAGTATCAAGAATTTCCACGACCCTTAAGTCGTCAAAAATTTCTGATGAATTACCCTAGTTTACCAACGGATGAGGACGTGTCAGGAATCCGTTGGGAAACTGAAAAACTCTCCCATCTAATTCCCGAAAACTTGTCTATCGTTGGAAATAAATGACGTATTTTTGATGGAATTCTGACGAAACCTTATCTGTTGGTAAACTGTCGGTAATCCTTCAAAAATTTCGTCAACGTAAATGCCGTCAAAAATGTCGTCAGAATTTTTTATATTTTCTTGTAGTGACCATATAAAGGATGAGATCCTTTCTTGGCAGTAAGTAGATATCTCTTTTTGAAATATCTACTTTTCAATATCCGTAGAAGTAGACTATTTGGTCTTTGAAGGAATTTCCATCATTGGTTAGTCAGTAAAGCTTGGTTGAATATATGCAGTTCACGAAATCCTAACCTTCCATTTGATTTTTCTGTAGCTATTTTTTTCCATAATATCCATGATGGTTTAAGTTTATGCTCAATGACCCCCACCAGATCTTTGATAGTAATTTATCAATTACTGTACATATGTCTTTTGGCAATTGCAAAATATTCATTGATTAGATCCGCAAAGCAAAATCGACTACTTTAATCAGAATTTACTTGCCTGCACGCGATAGAAGTCTTTATTGCCATCCATATATTTTCAAGAATACATTATCTATAATATACTTGAACATGTCCCTTTTTGCGTCTAAATTGTTCAAGCAATCCAAAATATTTGTCCACCACCAATATTTTAAATTCCCAAAATTGTTGTAACGCCATTTTTCGATGGGAAAAACCTTACATTATGACATCTCTGTCAAAGTATTACAAAGGTAGGCGTATTGTTCTGCCAATGATACTTAAAGCGCAAACAACACAGTTTGCTACATTGTGGGATTATGAGGCTGAACTCTGACGATCACATAGTGGAAATAAAATTGAGCTTTTCACTATTCCGTTTGATGGTGTACAGATATTTGAATGCTTGTACATTTGTTTGGAAGAAGTGAAAACTAGTTGGAGGAGTTGTTGTAGACCTGTTATAGGGTTAGATGGGTGTTTTCTCAAATCGGAATTGAATGGGGATGTGTTTTCAGCTATTGGTAGGGATGTAGATAACATGATGTATCCTATTGCATGAACAGTAGTTCGAGGGGAAAACAAAGATACGTGGGGGTGGTTTGTAAAGAAGCTAGCGGATCTTTGTTTGGGGGATGGGGATAAACTGACCATCTAACAAGCAAAAAGTAAGTGACACTTTCTCTTTATTTCGTATATAACATCTTCATTTTGACTAGTTAATCTTATTATGTTCTAGTACTTTCTTGGCAGGGATTGGTATGTGCAGTACAAGCTAAACTATAGAGTGCCGAGCACCGTATGTGTGCGCGGCACATATACTCGAATTGGATGAAATGCGGTTTGTCAAGATCGGAGGAGTAGCTTACAGTTACATCAAAGGAGAATTTGAAGAAATTATGCGACAAGTTCAAGCTTATGACCCTGCTGCATATGAAGCATTGCAAGCAACCGAACCACATAGGTGGTGTAGAGGATTTTTCAGCCTAGAATCTCAGTGTGCTGATGTGCACGATAATTAATCAGAGTCAAAATGGCTAGGTCAAAGCCCGCGATTAACTTACTAGAAGATATCAGAAGGCAAGCTATGAAGAGGATATCGAGGAGGTCTATTACAGCTGCAAAATGTACTTCAGTTGTTAGCCCAATCATAATGGCAATGTTGGAGAAGGCCAGACTCGATAAGAAGTATTGCTCAACAATATGAAGTAGCTCCAACCTGTTTGAGGTAATTGAGTTTGATAGTGGGTATATATTTACTTTATCAACACACCAGTGTGCATGTCGACGATGGGATCTCATTAGAATACAATGCAAGCACACGATTTGCGTACTAGATGACAATCAAGATGATCCGGTGAAGTAAGTTTCTGAATATTATATTATACACATATATGGCAGAAGACATATGAAGCAAATATCAAACCGATGAATGGTGAAAATTTGTGGAAGAAGACCAATAAGCCTCCAATAGGGATACCCGAGTTTCGCAAGCCATGGGGTAGGCCTAAAAACAAAGATAGGATGAAAGAACCTTTCGAATCTTTTAAGAATCCAGGAAAGGCAACAAGGCACGGTAGGATACCACATTGCACTCGATGTGACCAAGCTGGACAAATTAATCGTGAATGCAAGAATGAACCTGTTGTGGTTGAAGGACCAAAAATCAGACGAGGCTGACCTCGTTTACATCCAGCTGAGGTATTACCATCCTAATTTCACTAATTGTTCATTCTGGTTCACTACTAGAAAATAGGCGATTTGGGACCATACTAGTGGTCATAAAGTGATTGCAAATCGCATATTTGCGACCACTTTGCGACCATGCACGGTGGTCGCAAATTATTCGTCTCAAAATTTTGTGATCACATATTGGTCGCAAATTCACGACTATCATAATAGTTGTATATTTTGCAAACAATTAGAAATAATTCCAATGTCGTCACAAAATTGCGACTAATTTACCACTCCCAAATAGTTACAAATTTTGCGATAAATTTGCAACTACGCTTTGGTCACAAAAACCATGGTCGCAAATTGCTCACAAAAGTTTGCGACTACGTGTTAAAAATAATATGTATAATAATTTCTTTTTTTAAGAAATAATTCTATTTTTGAAATGTGGTCGCAAATTGGTCACTAAAACTGCGACTAATTTGCGACTACGGGTGTTTTAATAAATATTGTGGTCGCAAACTTGTGACCAATGTGCGACCACGGTTTAATATTAATATTTTTAAAATAAAAATTATAAAAAAATTTAAAATAATTGGTAATTTAATAAAATATTTAAATTTCATAATTATTATTAATTTGTTAATTGATTAATTATTTTGAATATTTATTAATTTTTGATCATTAATTTTGAATATTTATTAATTTTTAATTATTAATAATTATGCTGAATATTTATTATTTATAAATATATTAATTATTAATTTTTTGTTAATTAATATATGAATTTTACGTTTAGTTAATTAATTATTAATTTTATTTAATTAAAATATAAAAAATTATAAATTTATATTAATTACAAAAGCAATATTATAATTTATTAATAATTATAATTATAGTAAAATAAAAATATAAAATTAATTATTATTGGGAGACGGGAATTGAAAATCTCCCTGCGAAAATGACGGCAACGTAGTTGATGGTCCGATAGGTTGCGTCATATTCAGCGCAACATTTTTCTCATTAATGTCCCAAATCCGGGATTCGTCAGTTGGATGTAGCTTATAAGCATCTTTAAGCTCTATATGCGGTTTTGTTGATCTTGGTCCCATAATTTACGTTGTCTTTATTCATCATCAATTTGAGAAACTCGTTTTTCCATACGAGCATTTGCTGCAACTTGTTCTTCAATTTGATGATGCGCGACAAGTAATTGTTTTTGAAGTGCGACGAAATCAAAAGAACTTGTTCTGAATTCGTCTATGCACCTGACGGCCCCGTTACTTCGGTTAAGACTGCCAAGACCGTAAGGACATCCTTTTTCATTCGAAATAGCACACTAAAAATCATTAAAAATGAATTAGGAAAAATCAAAAATAAAATAAAATAAGAAACGTTACAAAATTTAGATAATACATGAATGAAAATTTTATTCATTTCATCTACGGTCAACTCTAGTCGGTGCGAAGTACTGTCAGATGTTTCAAAAGGATCCACCTCAATTATCACCATTGTTTTGAATGTTTTTGTCGTATGTTTCACGGATTTGTTTTGCATTCAAATCGATATATGTCCCATATTCCCGTGTGTGCGTCTTTATAAGACTTCTTCAATAGAGACCGGTCGTCCCAAGTCATTTTTCTTTTTTTTTGAAATATGATAAATAAATAAACAATTAAATTAAAATTAAAATATTGTAATTTTAAGATACATACCATTTCTTTTTGAATCTGGATATACAATTTTTGGCCTGACAAATGTTTGTATAGACCAAGGCCATCCCGAGAGGAGTTACAGTTGTTAGATGATTTGCTATTCCTCTCGTTCGTCGTTTTAGTTTCTCAGTAGTCTATCACTATTTTGTACATACTAGATGAGATCCACCTCGAAGGTTGCTGGTTATATGAACCGTGCTCACTATTTTTTTCATCCATCGAATACACACATATTCAAATTCTTTTCGTACAACCGAAGTGATCACATGATCCCAAGTGTACGATTGCTTGAAAATTTAATTTTTTTAATAAAATTAGTAACTAATAATTTATTTTTAAAAAAATAATACTTCAAAATATTAAAAAAAGAAAAATACTACCCAAAAATTCAATGTAACATTTTTCTTGACATTCAGTTGGCACGACCATCCAACTATAATAGCAGCCGTCAAGTTTGTTTTTCAAAAATTTTGAAATTTGATGGGTTATAGCCCCTTTGTATCGATCAAACCTAATAAATTAAATTTATTAAATTTAAGAATTTTTTAAATAAATATCTATAAAATATAATAAATTTAAGTATTTTTAAATAAATATTTATAATATATTTAATTTATATTTATTAATTTATATATATTGTATAGTTAAATAATTCATTTAAAATTTAAAATACATACCAAGTCGAGTTTGGCGTCGGCACAGGGAACATGACAATCAAATATTGGTCTCGCCCCAGGGTTTGTAACAAACTATCAATTGTGATACTTTGTTCCTCCGTTTCTGTTTTCAAGGGCAGAACCTCTTCATCCTCGTGCTTCTCTGGTTCATGAAACCGGTTTGAAGGCTCGGTTTCAAGAATCAAATGCGGGCTGAATGTATACTGGGGGGGGGGAGGTGAGAGGCCGCTCTAGTAGTGGTGGTTGACGGGTTTGATGAGACTGATGAGTTTCGACCGGAGATGATGAGTTTCAACCGGAGACGGTGAGATTTGTCATCTTACACGGCCTCACATCTATCTACAAAAACTCGCTATAATTTAAACTGTATTTGAGAGTGTTTAAAGTGTTTGAGAGTTTTTTGAGAGTGTTTTAGAATCTTTTGCAGTGTGAAATGTGGGAAGAACCAGTCACATATATAGGAAAAAATCTGCCGCCACATGGTGGTCGTATATTTGTCACAAATCCACCAATTTAATATGTGGTCGCAAATTGGTCGCAAAATACGATGAATTTGCGACCACATATTAAATAGGGGAGTTGAAAAATTCCAAAAAAAATTAAATCTCCCCCAAAATTCAAGGTGGTTGCAAATTTGTCGCATTTTTGCGTCCAATTTGCGACCACCAATTAATTAGGGGAGTTGAAATTCCGAATATTTTCAAACTTCTACCAAAAATTAATTAGTGATCACAAATTGCTTACTATTTGTGACCAATTTATGACTACCTTTAAACAATACAGGATGGTTGCAAAATGGTCATAAAAATAGTGACCAATTTGCGACTACATGTTAAAAATACAGGGTGATCACAAATTGGTCACAAAAGAGCGAACATTTTGCCACCACATATGAAGCTTTGTCATGTAGTCGTAAATTGGTGGCACTTTTGTGACCAGTTTGCGAATACAACTTATTTTTGTAACCAATTTGCAACCACATTCCAAATATAGTGGTAATATGGTGGCAAAGTAGTTACAAATAATACCATAAATCCTAAATTTAATGAATTATTTTACAAATTATGAATTATATGAGACTAATTATAATATTATGAGTTGTATAAACTTCAATTAGTATTAACACAACAACAATTAACACATTTATCAAATTTAGAAATAATTTTACTAAAACACTTTGCAGATTTTCTTAACCTTATACTACACATTATAAACATTATAGGTTTCTTAATTTTTGTACAACATATTTTGGTTTCTAATTGTATATTTGGATTTATAATAATTTGTACATACATAATATTGAAATTAGAAGTTTGAAATGTGTAACATACATAAAAAACATGTAAAAAATACATTCGTGGTTACAAATTGGTCGCAAAAAAGCGATCAATTTGCGACCACATATGAAATTTCTAACTGGTGATCCCAAATTGATGGCTTTTTGTGACCGATTTGCGAGTACAGCTTATTTTTGTGACCAGTTTACAACCACATTCGAAATATAGTGCTAATTTGGTGGCAAAATAGTAACAAATAATACATCAAACCCTAAATTTAATAAGTTTTTAGAAATTATGATTTATATGAGACTAGTTATAACATTATGAGTTATATAAACTTCAATTAGTAAGTACACAATAACCGTTAACACATTTATCAAATTTGTAAATCATTTTACTAAAACAATTTACACAGTTATTTAAACCTATAGATACTACACATTATAAATATTATATGTTTCTTAATTTTTATGTAACATATTTCTGGTTTATAATGATATATTTGGACTTATAATGATTTGTATATACATAGTATTGAAATTAGAAATTTGAAATATGTAAAGTGCATAAAAACATGTAAAAATACACAAGTATTCGCAAATTGGTAGCAAAAATAGAGACCAATTTACAACTATAGGGTAATTTTTATTATGTGGTGGCAAATTGGTCGTTAAATAGCGACTAATTTGCGACTATAATTTAGTTTTGATGTTGTGGTCGATCTTGGATCGCTATATTAGCGACCAATTTGCGATCATATCTTAAAAAATTGGTAATAAGATCTATAAGAAGTTCTGAATGGCCAATGGAAAGTAGTCTGACTCCATGAGACCAATAGCTATTACCTCTCCGATGGCTCTCGATCGCCTGAGTTGACGCGGTTCTGAGTCTTCCAACATTGCCAAATGGTGTGATCTAGAGAGAGAAACTAGGGACCGAGAATTTGAGATTTAAGGGAAATAGAATCATTTTTACATTTGCACAAATTTGACATACTTAATTTGTAGTAAGTCACTGAGAACAAAATATATTACATATCTTCGTTTTTATCATCATTTGAAGATGAAATATTACACTAAAATTTGTCTTTTACTTCGGCATCTCCAATGTCGAAATCAATTTCTTCACTTCGATTAACTTTATCAACCAAACGATCCACTTCTATCTCGTCAACCGGCTTTACCTCATCATCATTTTCTTGTTGCAAAAGGATCTCGTCTTTGTTCTTGTAGTTTCCCAAAATATTAGATCTTGGATTAACTTTGAGAACATTAAGCCAAGTTTGTTTTGATGATGATTTGATGTGCGGATAAGAAATATAACAAACTTGATATGCTTGAGAGGCTACGGTACATCATATAATGTAACATAAATTAGTTAATTATATAAACAAATTTATAGAAATTTACGTATATATATATATATATTAATATTACTTAATAATTAGTTATTGAAAAATTAATTACGTACCTAAAATAAATGGTTCGTATTTGTAGTATTTTCCTGATGATAAGTCATCAACAAAGCTATTTTCCGACTTTCGAGTGCGTTTGGAAAGCGTAGGATCATACCATTGACATTTAAAAATCATGATCTTCAAATTTACGAGTCTAACATACTCAAGTTGAATGATATCTAAGTAATTGTTTCCTTTGACACAAATGTCGTAATTACATGTCTTTCTTCTGTGTCCATATTTTTTTGTGTGGAACATATAATCTCTTGTAAAATAGATCAGCCAAGTTGTCGCTTTGTTCATGGGGCCTTACACTAATTTTTGAACCCATATAGGAAACGCACATGCATCTGTTGAAATGCTTACATTGACCTATCGTGTATATATTAATTAGTATTTCAAAATTGTTAAAATTATAAACGACATATATATACATATTAATTATATACATACATAATCTCGAACCCATATATAGAACTCTTCCTTTCTTTTCGATGAAATATCATCTTCAGAAAGATATGGATATATACCACAAATTTGATCTTCAAACATGGTACAAAATTAAATGAAATTTTAATATATATATATATATATATATTGCTTAATTATAATTTCACAAAATATCAATTATCATTTCGTGAGGAAATTATTTTAATAAAAGCTTATACCTCTCAAATAGACAAAAATATTCATAATTTCGCAAAACATATGCATGTGCATATTTGTATTCTTTTTTAGATAGCCATATTTCTAGCTTTATTTTTACCATTTGGACGATCGATGTGAGTAAATATATCCGGCACTCCAAGATTCAGATACACAAAGACTTCACATTAATCGAATCTAGTAGACCTGTATATATATATATACACAATTTAGCACGAAAAGTGAATTAAACATAAAAATAAAATAATTAATATACAAAATAATTTACGGTATCTACCTCGTTTTTGTGCTTATATGGGCAGTAACATAGTGCTTGGAGAAGTAAGATATCTCATTATTCACATATCATTCAACAATCGACCATGTATCATATTATTTGTTCTTTGCCTTGCTTTTCAATTTTTTTTAAAAACATTTCAAATGGATACGTCTACATGTGTTGTACAGGTCCACCTAATTCAGCTTCGTATGGCATATGTATAGGTAGGTGCTCTATAACGTAAAAAAATACAGGTGAAAAGATCTTCTCCAAATTGCACAAAATTATAACTATGTTCCTTCAGAATTTGGACACGACTTTGTTGCAATGATTTGGAGTATAGATTGCAAAAAAATCCTCCAATATCTACATTACTCAAATTCAAATCAAGTATTTAATTAATACATGCAATTATTATTATATATATGTACAAAATAAAATTTTTAATTATATATACCTGATAATGCGAGATAAACGTTTCGTGGTAAAAGTTCTGCAAATATAAAAGGCAGGAGCCCTCTAAAAAATTTGTTTTATATTTCCGTAACGGATGACCCTTAGGAAGAAACTTTATGTGACAATCAAACCAACACGTCGTTCTACAATTTGGTAATTGAAATGCCTTAGTATCATCCATACAAATTGGACAAGACAGTCTACCATGTGTTGTTTATCTTGACAACATTTCATACACTGGAAAATCACTTATCATCCACAGTAGCACATGTTTTAAATTGAAATTTTGATTCAAAGACACATCGTATGCCTCAACTCCCGTAGACCATAATTCTTTTATCTCGTCAATCAAAGATCAGAGGAATATATCCAGACTAGCGTGCGGATGATTTGGCCCCAAATTTTAGAATTGTAAGAAACAAGTACTCTTTCTTCATACACATATCAGGTGGTAAGTTATATGGAGTGATAATCATCGAACAAAATGAATGATTACGAGACATCCCAAATGGATTGAACCCATCAGTACATAATCCAAGATAAATATTTTGAGATTCAACAAGAAAATTTTTTCACTCTGTAGTATCAGATGGATGACACATTTCTCCGTCTTTTGCTTCATGCTCTACGTGCCACCTCATTGCCGCTGCATATTTCTCGCTTTGATATATTCTCTTTAGTCTATCACCTATAGATAAATACCATATACGACTGAAAGACATTTTTCTCATTTTCGTTTTCTTTCCAAAAGATACAATTGTGAACCCACACGTCAATTGTATAAAATGGGAGCTCTAAATTTTGCATCAGCTTTTTAGTTTCGTAATATGAACTCGTGCCGAGGAGTCCATGCATTTTTCATCAAGATTAAATTCAGATTCAATGTTCATGAACCGAGCAGCTAAATATAACTGTGAGTGCCATTCATGACAACCATTATACAATGGATTTTTGGCACCTTTTAACATGTTGTAAAATTTTGGTGCGTTTGAATTAGGTTTTTTTTATATTAGTAAAGCCTTCCTCGTGATGACTATAGTACTCATCAGTCATAGTCTCACGAAATGCATCTGTCACCATTTCAATATATCTATTACTAGATGTACTTACTTTTTTTTCACTACCACATATACCTCTCTGATTTCTATGAAGATCATCACAATGACTACCCATTCCTAGCTCAACATTTAGTTCTTCTCCATGTTTATACCAAAGATAATAATTTGGCATAAATCGTCGAATATATACATGATTCCAAATTTTGCGTTCGAGAAGAAATGTATCATTTTTGCAATTAATACAAGGACATAAAAATTTACCTCCACTACTCTGAGCTATTGGTTGCCTAGTTGAAAAATTCATGAACTGCTCAATGTCTTGTGAAAATTTTGCAGATATATTTGTTCTTTGATTATCAGTCCTTTTGTACATCCAATCTCTTGAATTATTGTAAGTCCACCACATGTTTGAATTTTTTTTATATGTGATTGTACATATGAGAAAAGACATGTGGGCATATATATATATATATATATATATATATATATATATAAGATATTGTCACTACATTACCACTAGTTTGTGACTATTTTGGGTAGTGTGTTCGCTTATTTTTAGGTATACTTACATTGCTTTCCACATTGTTTTTTAGCCACCATTTTGGGACTGAAATGCCACTCCAACAGTGGTCGCATATTATTTATATATTTTGTGACCAATATGGGACCATTGTACGAGTGCAACATATGCAATCCATATTTGGTAGCAAAACTGTGATTGAATAGCGGCTACACATCTTGGTCGCATATTGGTCGTAGTTTGATTTTACATTGTGACCAATATGCGACTAAGGGTTTTAGTTCTAAAAGTGCGACCAATTTACGACTATCTGTGTGTAATCACAAATCGGTCGTAAAGACGTCGCACAAAAGTCACAAAATTTGCGAAAACAAATATGGTCACAAATTGGAGTGGCTAAATGACTATTTTCTTGTAGTGTTTTAACAGTAACTTAAATTTGTTAAACTTCATGTTAGCAAGAAAATACTCAACAAGGAAGACGCGGGAGAAAGAATATTTCATTCCCAGGAAGTGCTTCCAACCATATGTACATCTCTTTTTCTTTATCTCTTTTTAAACATGTACATCTCTTACTTTTAAATTTCGATCGTGTGTTTCAGCCAACAAAAAAGAGGTGCACAACTATTGAAGTGCTTCCCAGAACACAGAAACTGCTGCATCAAACTCCCAATTTCAGGTATCTTGCAGTGCTCCACAACCATCAAAGACGGCAATTCAACCAAAGCCGCATGTGAAGAAGACTGCACGCAAAAATAGGTCATTAAAAATCTGAAAAACAGGTAATGTTCCTCATGATGTTGGAACATTTTTGTAGTCTTTTCATTGATCGGTCTTTCGAAGTATTCGGTGACCGGATTTATGATAGGAGTTCACTAAACCCTCAACCAATGCAACCTCCACAACAACCACAACTCCCACAATAGAAGAGGATTTCAATGTTTTTGCAAAAACTAGTTATGTATTTTGAATTCGCATTTGCATTTCCATGACTAGTTATTTTGGCAGGATTATTGTTGTATTTTGACACGATTATTGACAAGTTTTTAGTTAATACAAAATTTTAATAGTATTGAGGCAGGATTATTGACTACAATTGGCAGGATTATTGCTCGAGCATAATGACTGCAAAAAAGTAATGCAACTCGCACACTTTTTAATATTAAATATTTTTTGATTTTTTATTAATATTAAATAATTTATATTATTATTTAATTAATTTTATTATTATTTAATTAATTTTGATTTAATTAATTACATGTGTTCACTGTATTTACTTATGGTGTTAGTTACACCGTTTACAATTTTGATTTTGCGAAATATAAGACAACTAGTTTTTCAAAATTTATATTTTGTTTTATATTATTTATATTTTATGACAAAATACATTGTATTTCGAAATATTAGAGATTTACATATAATATAATGTATAATGGCAATTTTCATAAATACACTAGTAAATTATGTTTTAGGTAATATTTATCTTAAAATGCTCTAATATTATGACACATCAGCGTGGTGCACTTGTAAATCATACGTCAACATAAGGTTGTCTTTTAAAATGATTCTCAAATAATATATTATAGATTTCAAATTTAAAAATATTAGTAGTATTAATTATATAAATTAGAGTGTCAACAGAATAGCACGAATGTTTAATATGTTGGTGAATTTAACTTTGAAAATTAAAAATGCGATTTTAAAATAATTTTAGTTATATGAAGAAGAAAAAAAGAAATTACCGACGCCAATAACTGGCCGCTATAACTTTTACAAAACATGTCGGCGTTGTTTATGAAGATAGTGGATCAACTTTCTACACAATCTGTCCCTTGAAGTATATGTCTTCGGAGAAGAAATCAAGGCATTGATCGTTCTACTCAATTTTATCCACTAGAACACGACAAGAGTGTGAATTGTAACTAACAACCACTATCCATACAATCGGAATCTTCTTCTTCTCTTCTTGTTATTTTCTTCTTCTTTCCTTGTTGACATATTTGTAAACTTTTGCATGTTTGTTGTTGTCTTCACTTTTTTCATTCGTCACTAGAACAACAAATTCGAGATAAAAAAATTAGTCTTTCATTGTAATGCAGAAATGATCTGAGAGATCTGAGAGAGAAATAAAGTAGGAGCAGCGAAGATAGCGGAGACAACATTTACGATAGTAATGGCTGCATTTCAAATCCTTGGTTACAACGACAATAGTGACTATGATGGCAGAAAAACTACTTATTTTCATAACTAAATTTAAAGATGTAGAAAAACAGAAATAACATATTGAATAAAAGATTTGAGATTGAAAATAAAATAACGGAAAAAGATGAAATGAAAAACTAAAAATGAGAAAGATGAAAAATGACAAATTTGGATTAGGCAAACTTACTAATCTACCCTAAGAAATGTGTGTATTTAGTATTTTATCCTACAAAGTTTTTTAATTATTAGAATACTTTCCGTACGGAAACTGCTCTTATTCGCCTTTGATAGGAAAAACGTAATTACAGTTATGCCATTATTTTCGAATTTCCACATCAGCAAAAATAATAATATTTTATTACTTCAGCTACAATATTATGAAAAGTCGCCATATAAATCTGCCTATGTTTTTATGGCATTTATTATACCATGGCTGATTTACTATGGCTGACATTGGCATCGGCAGAATTTTCCTGCTGACTTATGGTTCATCAGACTATTATCCATGCCGATGTGGCAGATTTATGGATAACGGTGGACTTCTGTAAAATCTGGGAGATTTATCAAACAATTACATCATATTACTAAAAATGTCGGCTAATTTATAAAATATTGACAGACTTATAGCTCCATAATGACGACATATTTATGTAATAATTTCTTTTTTACCATTGACTTATTATATGATGAAATTTGAATTAAATGACTAAGATACCATGAAGATATGACAGACTTTCGTAAATGACTCGGCGAACTTATGGAAAATTGCAGATTTATTGACTTAAACCACAGAGTTTCGTAAGAAATGATTCCGGCAAAAGTTTACTAGAATACCCTAATGAACCCGGCAGAGTTTAAGTGGCAGATTTATGTAACTAGTTTTATGGCAGGTTTTCATAACATTTGCTTCGTAATTTCAGAATAGGTCCCTCAAAAATCGAATATTCTGTAAGAACCCCAGCGTCTCTAACCTAAATTAGGGTTACCGCCATTCACCTCCATTGCCGCGAGAAAGCTTTTTTCAGACCCAAATTTTGCGGCATTTGTACACAAATATTTTGGGAATTAACAACGAAGTCATGGAAGAGATTATCCTTGTTTGTGGTCGATGGAAGATGGAAAAAAAAATAAGTGGGTCTTTGTCGCCGATAACAAGAAAGGATGTCGACTTTTACATGCGAGTGAAGCTACGAGGTACAATGAGTTCATTGATATGGTTTACAAATATTTTAAGTTCGATAAGAGATTTTGTGATCTAGAATTGAGCTACATGTTCTAAAAAAAAAGCTCCAAAGAATACCTCACGATACACCTCTGGTAATTGTTAAAAATTCTCCACAGTTTCATGTATTTTTATCGCAATCGAAATCTAATCTGCTACGGCTTTGTATTGTCGTTAACGAGAAAAAAAATTCACGAATGGAATGGGAATGGCAAGATTTTGGAGATGATGTTCAATACCGTGAAGACATAAAGAGAGAGAAACACTCAATAGAGCATGGGGTGGATTCGCAATCCGATTTCATGAACTTCGAGAACGAAGATGGTGAGAATGAGTGTAGGTTTGATTATTTTGATGATTCCGATGGTGCGAGCTCGGATGATGAAGATTTTAGTGCTTACGGAAAGCCTCCAAGTGAAGATGATACTTCACCAACTTTACAGATAAAAAAAAGAAGTACGTTGACAGTTTCAGCAGAGAAAGAAATGCTTTTCAATCATGATTTTGTTAAGATGGAGTTGGAGTCTCTTAACATACGAGTTTGACAACGATATCCAACAAAAGAGGTGTTAGAAACA
Source organism: Pugionium cornutum (assembly GCA_018901935.1). NCBI lineage: Eukaryota > Viridiplantae > Streptophyta > Magnoliopsida > Brassicales > Brassicaceae > Pugionium > Pugionium cornutum. The sequence goes on along the minus strand of CM032162.1, from coordinate 18,860,858 downwards.
CGATTAAAAATTCTTTCTGTCTTGAATCGCTTTGATTTTGTTGTCGACTGTTCTGAACCGACGATATTGACTGTTAGATGTTGGATAAAAGGATACTCGTGGAGAGTAAGAGCTTCTATAATAGGCAGTGGAGGAGAGTTTTACATCCGTAAATATGTTGCAGGCCATACTTGTTTGGTAACAGAACGATCAGGACGTTCTCACCAAGCTACACCAGAAGTACTTGGTTCGTTATACAAGGGTTATCTTGGCGGTGTTGTTCCCACGGTTAAGCCCACTCACGTAGCAGTAGCTCTTAAGAAGAGATTTGGTATAAAGGTACTAAAATTTTTTGAGGCAGACTTTTGGTTGTATATGGCGGATTTGTTGTTCTTTGATCACTGATTTTCCATAGATTTATGCCAGAGTTTTACTTCATTTCTGCGTAGATATAATACTGTTATGGCATACTTATTATTATTTTGATTTAGGCACATCGTAGTTTTCATTCAGTACTGTGTACATACAATACTATTATGGAAGCCTATGATTACTTTGATATAGTTACAACCGAGTTTTAATTCATTACTGCGTAGATACGATACCAATATGGCAGACTTATGATTACTTTGATTAGATTTCCTTATTGCAGACTTATTACTACGTTGATTTAGTTAAACGGAGTTTTACTTTGTTACATGATGGAAGACTTACTTTTACACTGACTTATTACTACATTGATGTGGTTGACTTAATTTATCAATGTTATAATCATGGCAAACTTACTTTTACGTTGATGTGGTTGACTTAATTTATCAATGTTATATTCATGGCAGACTTATTTTTACGCTGATGGAGTGATTTCCTTTGATTTGTACAGATTGACTACTGGAAGGCTCATAGTACGTTACGCTGTGCAAGAGAGTTGGTTACTGGAACTTCGGAAAAGGATATGAGGAATTGCCTACGTACCTGTACATGATTAAAAGAGCAAACCCAAGAACTTACACCCGGCTTGAAGTTGATAAGGAGCAAAGGTTCAAATACCTATTTCTATCATTTGGTGATACACTTACTGGATTTCCTTTTATGAGAAAAGTTGTGGTTGTTGATGGAAATTTCTTGCAAGGTAAATACAAAGAGACGTTTCTCATAGTGTCATCTCAAGATGGGAATTTTCAGATATTTCCAATTGGTTTTACAATTGTTGAAACTGAAAACGATGCATCTTGGGAATGATTTTTTCAGCATCTTAGTTTTGTGATTCCAGACGATGAGGAACTTGCAATTATTTCGGATCGTCACAAGTCAATCGGAAAAGCAATAGGTAAAATCTATCCGAGGGCGAGTCGCAGAATTTGCACGTACCATCTGTATAAGAATATTATTGTCCGTTATAAAGGTGGAGCTGCTTTCAAATTGGTAAAGAAAGTGGCTAATTGTTTTCGACTTCAAGAATTTGAAACTATTTTTGCTGAGATTGGAGCGCTTAATCCCGCTCTACATAGTTACCTACAACAGGCAGATATACGCATGTGGTATAGAGTCCGTTTCCCCAGAGATAGATACAACATCACAACTACCAATATCACAGAGTCAATTAATAGGGTTTTATCATCTGTTCAAAGTTTGCCGATCGTACGTTTATTAGAAGAGATTAGATCAATGATGACTAGATGGTTTTCTTCTTGGAGGAATGATGCAAATGGAATGAAGACAATGCTTACTCGTGGTGTTGAAAAATTATTGGCCGTAAGTTTCTAATTTTAGTTCTTTACGTAATGAATTTGTCACATAAATTACTCATTTCTTCTATTTCAGGCTCGGGTAATTCATGCTAAAATGCTAACAGTGCAAGCAGTCGATGCCCACCACATTCAAGTCACCAACGGTTATTCTTTGGAGGTTGTCAATTTGCTTGACAAAAAATGTACATGTCGTAGGTTTGAGCATGAGAAATTACCATGTGTGCATGCGATTGCAGCGGCCGACTTAAGGAAAGTAAAACTAATTTCGTTTTGTCATCCGTACTACTATAAGGAATACTTGATTAATGCTTACAGTGGCTCAGTTATGCCTATTGATGCAACTTTGCCTGCACCTGAAGAAGTTCTCGCTCAAGTGTATTTGCCACCTCTGGTTCACCAACAACCTGGTAGACCAAAGAGTGGGCGAATGAAGTTCACTTTAGAAATTTCAATGGACAAAAAATATCGCAGAAAGGAGTATACTTGTTCGCGTTGTAAACAAGTTGAACATAATTGTAAAAGTTGTACTGCTAATTTGTAAAAATGTTTAAATACTTAGTTCATAAATCTGGAACAAACTGAGATAACTCCGCCACATTGAGTTACGAAAGTGAAAAATCTGCCATGCTGCAGTTAAAAGTCTGCTTGATCTTCGTTTTTGGATATATCGTCATTCATACGTTTTTGGATGTTCTCCTACTTTTTCTTGCATGGCTTGAGTTGGTAAAATCATATCATAAGTCTGCCATAATACCAAACGAGAATTAATAACTTTGTCGTGAAATACATAAGTATGCAGAGAAATAGATAATAAAACATGATTTTGCTACGCAATCGAACTTAAATAATCTACCATATGTTAGAAATTGGGATAACAAGTTTGTCGCAATGTGGGAATTAAGTCAAAATGTCTGCCAAAATGCCATAAGTCTGCCTAGGGTTGGGTACTGGACATTAGTGGTACCCTATCATCGTATTCACCTCGAGATAGTGGATCAGAAAGATCGCATGTCGAATTCGGTACCTCGTTAAATAAATCAGCTCCTATTTTCTCCCGTATGGCTTTAATGTTGCTGTCGTTTAGACCATCGAATGGTAATCCCAAAGCTAGGCATTAAATGTACTTGAACGCAAACACACCACAATCGCCTGGGTTCGGGTTTTGCGGCACATTTTTGTATCGATGGCACACAAACTGTTTGGTGCTTCTCTTCCTGACCTGAGGCGGTACGAAGGAGTTCAACATTGCAGGGAGCATCCTCGTGAAAGGCCTGCATGCTTCTACGATTTCCTTGTCAGTCGTCATGTACAGTATGGAATCGTAGACGAATATTTTCTCTTTAATCAGGTTGACGTGAATAGCTATCCAGTGCGATGATTTGACGTTCTGAAAAAAAACAAGTGATCCACATCTATAAACCACTTCTTGTTTGTTTGGCTATCATAAGGAGTTTGGCCATTGAAGACATGCGAATATGCTGATCGGAACAAAAAATTCCGTGGGTCTATTTCGAACTAGGAATAGTCATGAACCCAACTACCCAGAAACCATTGGTCCAAAAAAGCAATTCGATCAGATTTGAACGGTGATGGATTCCGCATTTGTCTTCTGCAGAGCATAGTCATGCAAGCTGAAAGATACTGCGAAAGAAGAGTTCAACCATTTTTTTAGCATAGCAAGCACAATTTTTTGAAATAAAGAGTTCTTGAATATATTGAATACCTCTGTAGCAAGCCACCCATATGTACCGCTAGTCTATTCCTTCCACGGAGTAATTATAATCTTGTAAAACTCGACTTCCGAATCGACTGTCGAGATAGGTTGCTCCCTAAAATTTGTAATAACGTTAGAACAAATTTGCTAATATATATCTGCCATAATATAACACTACATCTATCATATATCTGCCATAATATAACACTACATCTATCATATATCTGCCATAATATAACACTACATCTATCACATATCTGCCATAATATAAACACTACATCTATCATATATCTGCCATAATATAATATATCTGCCATAATATAATATATCATATATCTGCCATTATATATTATTAACTCTGCTATACTAAAAAAAACTATATCTGCCCTATTATAGTCTTATCTCTGCCATCAAATAATATAATACCTATGATATATCTGCCATAATATAACAATACATTATCATATATGTGTTATCTTATATCATTAACTCTGCTATAGTATATAACTATATCTGTCGTCATATACTCTTATGTCTGCCATTAAATAACACTAACACTACTCCTATGATATATGTGTTATAATCTAACACTATAAATATCATATGGCAGCCATCATATATTGTTAACTGTGATATAATAAATGACTATATCTTCCCTAAAACTGAAAATATGGTTGTCTACTTACTCCCGTTCACGAATGAATTGCTACAAATCGTTAAGTTTTTTTGAAACAACAAGCTCAAATGGATCGTATGCAGCCTTTAAAAGTTTTTCTTTTTGAATAACTCTCTTCATTGTCGAATTCCCGACAAATGGAGGTACTTGATTATGACTTAATTGGGGAACTCATTCGGACATGTACGAATGTTCTCGCCTCGCAAATTAGCAGTGAGTGCATTTAAGGCATCACCTGCTACCTTCAATTTTTGTTCACCAGTGGATTGGGATTTTCCACTTGACGTAGAACACATTCTGAGTTCCTCCTCTCTCACTTCCTTCCTCACATCACAAACATCAGAGTCATCACGCATTGAGGAGAAAATGGTGTACCAATCATCTTGGCTGACCTTCGAGTGGTCCTCCTGTCGTACGTAACTCCTGTGAACTTTGATTTCCCAGTAGCAATATTCTCCGGAATCTTGCGCTTTTTCCCTTATGGAGTTTTTGTTTTGGGAGCTTTAACAACATAGCGCACAGGAAAGTCATCTTGTGAGGTGATATTCTCTTTCACCTACCAATCCTATCACAAAAATAAGAAAAAATGTTGTTATTTTATTCAACAATAAGCTTGTCACATTATTTAACTACACTATATGTCTGCCCTAATATAGCAATATGTCAGCCACCAAATTGAAATAAGTCCGTTATAATTAATCAATATGTTTGCCATTTTCAAAATCTTATTTTTCCATAAATATTAAAAATATCTCGCAAAGCTCAAAAATGTCTGTCACAAATTCATAACCAAACGTCTGCCACACGATGATAAAAGTGGCAAAACTTATTTTTCTCGTATATCTAAGTCTGCCATCCCATTTATTCAAGGATTTCTCGTATAACTAAGTCTGCCATCGCATTTATTCAAGCAAATACCGGGACATTGCTATTCCCCTCATCTTCAGCTTCAGCGTTTGAGTGTGATGTTTCCTTCGGAGGAGGAGCGGTTTGAATAAGACCTCTGAGATCTTTAACCTCACTCTCTAGGGTACCAATCTTCGTACCTAACCTATTCTCAAGAGAGTTAACACTCTCAAATATTTTTTCACCAATGTTCTTCTCCATGGTGTCAAATTTTTCATAGAGTTTTTCGACTAACATCGACATCGAAGGATTTCCTCTTTGCATGCCCCTCATCTCTTCCTTCTGTACAAACCTATAATTTGATATGTAAATATAGTTAGCAACATATTGAATCCAACTTCTCAAATTGATTGAAAAAAGAAACTAACCGCTGTGGTTGTTTTCTTCTCCTTTGCATTTTTGGTTTTATCCTCCAAAACCAAATCATCAGCCTGGTCGTTGTTACGATGCCTCCGCTTCTTCTGCTTATTCACAGCATCCCAATTTGATGTTATTTAGCGGTTGTTCATCAAGTCATTGACCAGATTATGTAGCTCTTCATCGATCACATCGTTATCCCACTCGGGGAAAATCTCCTCTTCAGGCTTTAGTATGAGGTTTCTAGCTCGAACCTAAAATTAAGTGATCAACATTGGCAGTCAACTTATTAATTACCATAAGTCAGTCATATATTAACTATAAGTCTGCCGTAGTATACATAAATTCGAAGATCAGCTAAATAAATTAACCTAAATCTTCCACAACGACATTTTAATCTCATGAATTTAATACCTAAGTGTGCCATCAAATGAGCATAAATTATACCTATTTATTGTCATGCACTTAATAATTAAGTTTGTCACTAAGTGATCATAAGTCTGTCACTAATTGATCATAAGTCTGTCACTAAGTGATCATAAGTCAGCTGTAATTATGGGATCTCCTCAACTAAATCTGCCTATAATAAAATAAGTTACTTTTGTCTAAAAAACAATGTACCTCTTTATACGTCTCTACTTCCTTCTGGATCACAGCCTCGAAGCTTGTTCTTCGTCTTGATCCGCCCCACGCTAGCAAGGGTACCTCAATGCCTTCTATCTTGTTGTCAAAACGCTCGCCAAACGCTGTTACTGACTCGTAAATCCAAATAAGCAGCACATGAACACAACCATGAATAGTGTAAGAATTGTTGCCATATCACTACAAGAAAACATGCAATTTGCGACCACGGTAGTGGTCGCAATGTAGTCGCAAAACTGTATTTTGCGACTACTTTGCGACCACGTGAAGTGGTCGCAAAATACTAGTCGTAAAAAAAATAGTCGCAAATCAGTTTTTGGGAAGAACTACAAGTATAAGAAGCGGGTTAAGAAGTTCCTCAAAAGTTTACCAAGAAAATTTCAATCTCACAAATCTACAATAGATATCGCTATGAATTCTAATGAAATGAATTTTGAACAAATGGTTGGGTTATGCAAGCATATGAGTTGGAACTGAAAAAGAAAACTCAAGTTACTGGAAAAGGTATTGAGTTTTCTGTTACAGATAAAAAAGTAACAAGGAAGACAATCTGAAAGTCGCAGTGGGATTGATAGTGAAGAAATACTTCAGAAAGATGAAAAAAACAAAAAAATGAAGAAGTTTTTCTCAAGGACAGCAAGACTCTGAAAAGGAAAAGAAGAAATGTGATAAATAGTGTCTGGAATGTCAAGGTTATGGTCATTTCAATTCGGAGTGTCCTACTGCCGAAAAGAGGAATGGTGCAATGGTATGAATGCAAAGGATAGATGCATACAAAAGCATAATATCTTAGTGTGACTAAGAAGAAGGAAAACTCATTTTAAGTTGGAGTGAAAGTGATTCAGATTCTGAAAATGAGCAAGGAGCTGAACACCAAATTATGAGGCGTATGTTGGAGTCCTTGAATATGAATTTGACACTGTGTTTCTGGAACACCAGAGTGATGCATCTAAAAATGGCTGGGATTCACCGCTTGAAGATGAGAACATGATTCTGGCTCATACAGATATCTGAAGAAAATGAAAAACTCAGTAAAGCAAATAAGGAATAATGTGAAGAAAATTGATTCACTGAAAAAGAGCTTACATGTGAGAAAGAGAAAGTATGTGAGCTGAACTCCCAGTTGAAGGTTCAGTTACGCAATATGAAGAGTTTAGTAAAAGAACTGAAGATCTTGACATGTTTTTCTCATTATGAAGGAATTGTCAAACCAAGTGGGGACTTGGATTTCAGGGGGACACTGCAAGCTCATGAACAACCTTTGTCAAAGCTGCTCTAATCAGTTGAATCTTTTAACAAAACATGACATCAACACATTGACCAATAGGAAGGCTGTAATGGAACAATCAAAAGGTTGTTGGCATTGCGGAAAACCAGGATACTTTAAGACCAACTGCTACAGCTTTCGGAATAGGATTGTTCAAATCATGCATCAAATGGATTTTTATAGAAATAAGATGAGCAAAAATAAGGTTTAGATCAGGAAGCAGAGATTGTATTGTCATGTAGCATGCATTGCTGCTAAACAGAAGACTGAAAATGAAGTTGGATCTTGGTACTTCGAAAATGGATGTTCAAGGCATATGATAGGATCACAAAGTGTTCTAACCAACTAAGAAGAAGTTCTAGGTGGGAAAGTGATGTAAGATCGAATATCAATCTCACAAGTGGTACGGTCGTGACTCGCAAGGCTGAGAATCTCTTTTGGTTTAAGCGGAAGGAAACTAAAAAGAGGGGGGTTTTGATCGAATCAAATGATCAAAGGTGAACCAAGAGAGTTTGAATCTCTCTAACTAACCTGGTCGTGGCTTCAATATAAAGGAATTACACACTTAGTGTCTAAAGAATAAGTACAAGATTCAAAGACAAGGCTTTGAAGAAATTACTTTATATTCAAAATTTTATTTCAAATGTGGTCTGATTTTAAAATGAGGTCGTGCTGAGCTTATATAGTGTAGCAACGGTCCTAAAGTCTTAAAAGAGAAAAAGAATTCGTACATTTAAATTATATGGCCATTGACCGATAATGTCTAGTTTGATCAACATGGAAAATATAGAAGCTTGTATATTGAGAACTTAGGGGCAAATGTAAGGTATCTAAGTACATCCTGGATGCCTTGGAAAGTCTTCAATACGTACCCAAGTTGAAAGGAATAGAGATGTTACAATATGAACATATTAAGTGCACTTCGGTCCATATATGACAAGTTTTCGTAAGAGGAATCCGCCTGATCCTATGGTGGTTGGTTTATGGTAGGTTGATTTTAGACTTCCTTAGGGCCTTAATAATCTCTCTTGGGCTCCATATTTTGGTTTGCAAGTGATTAAACCGGTTGGTCATCTTACTTGCCATAAACGGCTCCAATCAGATCATTTGAAGGCATGGATGGACCCGCCTGGTCCAAGGCATGTTTGGACTTCTATAAGTTCTTAGGAGAGCTCATAGAAGTAGAACAAAGTCTCCTGGTCGCCAAAGAAATGTTTGGAGACTTTCATACAAAAAAGTTTCCAAATATGGTAAGTTCCGGAAACACCAACTTGATGAACAGTGCATAACTTGATTTGGCCAGGTTTGACATGAGCTCCATGTCACCACGTATCCTCTGTGAGTCAGAACTATAGTCAATGTTTGGTCTTGGTTGGCCGTTTCTTGTTTGGGTTGGAATTTATTAAGATACATCCATGTATCCTTTTGTGCGTATTTAGCCGCCTTTGTTCCTTGGACCAGTTTGGCCGTGGTTTAGGCCGATGACCACATGATACCCTACCCCTTTAGTAGTTTTTTTCCTCAAAATATTTTGGCGTGCAGATAGAGAAGGCAAGCTAATACCTTGATTTACTTGAGAGTTTAGGAGATTACCTCAGTTTATGGCTCTCATATGGTTCAAGTGTGACCATTGTGTATCTGGTGGTTGCTCCTTCATAAGAAAAGAAACAAGTAATTCTTTCCATGGCAGCTGGTTGTTTTGCTTGGCTTCTAAGGTGTTGGATTCTCCATGGTTTGTTCTTGGTTTTGTACATCGATTTAGTGTAGAAGGTGTCTCTTCTTGATATTTGTTAGATCTTTGGATACCTAGACCCGTTTCAACAAGTTTTGACAAAGACAAGTGTGCTATACTAGTACTGAACCAAGCAGGCAAAGATAATTGTGAGTCCTTCATGATAATCATCATAAAATGGATTTTTGGCAGCTTATAACATGTTGTAAAAAACTTTTGCCTCCCAATTTGGCTCTTCTTCCATATTATTAAAACTTTTCTTCTGCTGATTACTAGTAAATTATTGGTCGTGCTATCACAAAATGTATCGCCACCATTTTCACATATTTATTACCAAATTTATCCACTGCTTCTTCACTACCACCTCCCTGATTTCTATTCAAATCATCCCTCTGACTTGTTTCTAACTCTACATTCAGTTTTTCCCCATGTTTATACCAAACATAATAATTTGGCATAAATCCTATACATATATCAAATTTTATGTCCTCGTAGGTATTTATTATTTTTGAATCAATACAATGACAAAACTTACCCCCACTAATCTGTAATATTGGCTAATGACTTGCAAATTCATGAATTGCTCTATCCTTGCTGCTAATTCGGCCCAAATATATCTTGTCTCATCATGCATCCTTTTGTACATCTACTGCCTTGAATTAAAATTTTGTAAATCCCCCCGCCCCCAGATTTTCCAATTTTTCTGTTTACTTTTGATTGTACAAATGAGAGAAACATGTGGGAGCACTATATATATATATATAAAAGATTTTGTCACTATTTTACCATTGTTTTACCACTATATTTTGATTACTTTTATGGGGTCGGTTATTTTTAGTTACAATCACTTCCTCACGTTATACTAATCACAACTACAATGCAATTCAATAGCCACTAAATTTGTGGTCGCTAAACAATAGCACAAAGAGCAACTCATATGCGACTACATATTAGCGAGGACTATGTGGTCGAAGATCAATCGTATGTATGCGATCAATTTGCGATTACATATTAGCGAGACTATGTGGTTAAAGATCAGTCGTACGTATGCGAAAAGTTTATGACTACACTTCAGCGTTGCAATGGAGGTAGCATAGGACTCATAATACAACTACTAAACACCGACCATGGTCATTAGTCGTAAAACACCCACAACTTTCCGACCACATTTATGTGGTGGCATATTAATCGCATATTAGTGAGTTTGCAACTACGCTTGTAGTCACAAAATAGAATGGCACATGTTTTCTTATAATGAATCTCTCAACCAGTTCATTTTGTTGTTGAGTACAAGAAATGTTTTATGCTTTAAATTTCAATGTTGTTTCTAATGATCATCATCTTATTACAATGCTCAAGTTCATTGTGAGTGTTTAAGGCTTTAAACTTTTCCTCACTCAAATTCTCCACAAATGTATTATATTCTACGAATTTTCTAAAGGCTTCATCCTTTGCTATGAGGAAATAAACTCAAACTTTCCTCGAAAATTCATTCACAAATGATACATAATTCTAGCACTTTGACATATTTGTTGTAACCTTTGGTGAACTCCACAAATCAGAATGCATATACTCTAAAAGTTAGTTTTATAGATAAATGTATAGTGATGTTCGTTTGCCTATTGCTAGAGGTTGTGAATTCGACCTGTGATAAGACGTTGCGATAATGTGTGATAAATTGTTGTTTATTTTATAACCGCAGATCATAGTCGCATGTTTGTTTGTTTGTCAATCATACAGCAGATCATAGTGCTTGATCATATATTTGTTTATTTTGTTGTCGTTGCGATAATATGGCTAGGGTGAATAATATTTTGATGTAATTTTGTAAATAATTATAAGGGTATTTCAGTAATATACATAACCAATCGCAAATTTCCAATCATATCGCTAAAATTTGGTGACTTTTAATATTTTCTATCGAAGATCGCTGCAATCAGTCACTCACTTTGATCGCAAAAAGCTGTAACACACAAACAAATACCATTTGGTCGTAGATCACAATCGCATCTTTCTAAGATAGACAAACGAATAGCACTTTGCCTATTTTCAATGAATGTTTGTGAGACTTCCAAGAATAGTGTTAGTAGTGCTTCAATTCTCATAATTTTTCTGAATGTATCAATTTTTTCTTCACTAATACTTGTAATTTAAATGGGTCAATCTGCTACGCCACAAGACACACATTGCAGACTCCTTCACAACTGTATGTGCCTGTACCACCTTTGGTTGCTCATTAAGTAAAGTGTATCAATATAATCCCTTGCCAACATTTCTTTATCCTCTTTGAAAACCTGCAACCTGTAGTTCTTTTACTGAAACCAACAATCTATTTTTTGGTAGATGACCCAAAGAAATCAGGTTCCTTCATGTTCTAGATGAAGACCTTACATTTGTTAACACAACGATTGTTGTTTTAGACTTGGTTTTCTCGGTTATGTTGTTAACTTACTAGTTTAATTTAGTTGATTCATCAGATTGTATATGTGGGTATATAAACCAAACCATGTATTCATTTTTAGCAATCAATGAAGATGAATCATTTTATTTACATCTTTGATTCTAAGATGTTGTTTTAGTAAACCATCTTGATCGTTCAAATTGATGCAATTTCTCATTATGTCATTACCAATCAGAAAATTCCCCCATCCACTTCTTCTATATCAAACATGAGATCCTTTTTTGATGTCATATAATAACAACAACCTGAATCAAGAACCTAACTTTTGTATGTTGTCTCTCTGATGCAATATGCATAGGTGGGTTAGATGATTGAGTTAATCCTAGACTGGATTATGTATTTTACTGATGTGAATTGAATTCTCCTTTTCTTGGGCCAATCCCGTTTGAAATGTCCTTCAACCCAATATATCCAAGAAGCCTTCTTATCCTTAGGTCTTGATTTATTCATGCTACTAGACTTCCCTCTGAACACGGATTTCTTCTCTCATCTACTGAAAGAAAGAAGAAAGAGAAGTCTTTAAAGAACAGAGAATAGAATGTGTTTCATTTCATTGATTTTTATTCATCCCATTGTCGAATACATTTATGTTCTTATATCGAGAGCAACAACCAATTAAGCTAAGACAAGAGTGTTTTCTTAACGTCTATTTTATCAGATTCAACATGGGCAGACTGGTTCAGACAACTTTCTTCAGTTGTACGAGCAGGCTCTGTTTTGATTGCAGATTGTCATGGTTGCAGGGATTGCAGAATGGGTCTTCAGAGTTGACTTCTCCAGCTGTGGTATTGTTGTTGAATGACGGAAGCCCAAGTGAACTTCATTATGTTGGGGTGAGTTGGTTATGCTTTCATTCCCCTGATACAAGCTTCGATTCAAGGCTTATATGCGCGTGGGCTATTTGGAAAAGGTTAGGTGAGAAACTCGACCTTAGACTTCTTGGATAGGGGTTTTTGGGTTGGTATTCGATGGAAAGGTGAAATGAACCACACGAGGGGTGATGAACCTCATGATAAATCACAAACTTAGAGCTAGGAGGGTTGGTCTCAACTAGATTCTAAGCGCACAAGATTCTTAGAGAGAAAACTTGTTGAAAGAAAGTTCTACTTTATTAATATAAAAAAATGGTTGTCGAACTACAATGTTGGAAGGAGCCTTATTAATATGCTCGACAGCTTGACCTTCTTGGGTCGACTCAAAGAAAGAAAAGAAAAGATTACAAAAGTGCACAAATGGAAAATGTACAAAAATGCATAACCGAAAAAGGACCTATTCCTAAAATGTCTTTGACTAAAAAAATGTAAATATTCTAGATCCTACCCTACAAAACAGAAAGAGGCAAATATTTGTATTAAAAACTTACCTTACTTACCTCACAGCAAAGAAATGGAAGGTGGCCGTCCTTGTGGCATGCACGCGCCTTGCTCCTAGTCTTTGACTTGGAGTAGAGTTAGGAATCTTTGGGCCCTGACCTCTCTTGCCACTAAAGCCCAAGTCTCTGAAGTCCCTTGCATTGTTGAAAAGCCTTTGGACTCTTCTTTGCACTTCTGGCCCATTGTCCTTAGTCGATCTTCCTCTAGGAGCTTGTCGACCCATAAGCTGAACTTGTGAAGAGTGCTCTTGATCTGCTCCTTGTCATTGCTCCTGGTGGCACTACTGGTGTGGAGACTTCCTCGGTGCATGTCTTGAAGCTGGTAGCTTATCTGGTCTGAGTTTTCTTGTGTAGAAGTTGAAATGCTCGTGTACTCGGCTGGATCGGCTGTACCGGTTGGACTGTGTGAGGTACTGGCCAGAATACCTTCAGGTTCGGCCAAGTTGATCCCAGAGTCGGCGGCGTCACCAAGGGGACCAACGGTGTCATCCACGTCGCCACCAATTGTGCCAGAAGCTTGGGCCTCTCCGCCGGCAATGCTGATCGGTCCGGTCCTATTGGTCGAGGGTCTGGCGGTACCGCTTGGGCCGGCAGACGTGCCAAATGGCCCGGCTGTCTCGGGCAAGCTTCCTGGTCGGCCAGTCTGGTCTCCTGGCTGGACATACGACCTGATGACCTCATCATCCCCTCCCTCTTCAGTAGGTTTTGACCTCAAAACTGGTTCATCTGCATGGAAAGGGGCTAAGTCAGTTACGTTGAACGTGTTGGACACATTAAACTCACCTGAGAGCTCGATCCGGTAGGCATTGTTGTTGATCCTCTCCCGCACTCTGAATGGTCCATCTTCTCTTGGTGCTAGCTTGGAACTCCTTAGGTTGGGGAACCTCTCCTACCGTAGGTGTAGCCACACCCAATCGCCTGGTTGAAAGATCACCTCCTTTCTTCCCTTGTTGGCATGAGTCGCGTACTGCCGGGTCCTTTTCTCCAAGTTCTCTGCTACCTTCTGGTGTAACTTCCTTATGAACTCTGCCTTGGATGCTCCGTTGAGGTTGGTCATCTCTGCTGGTGGCAGTGGCGTTTGCTCCAATGGGGTGAGAGGGTTGAAGCCGTATACTACTTCAAATGGTGTCTTCTTGGTTGCTGAGTGCACGGCTCGGTTGTAAGCGAACTCTATGAATGGCAGGCACTCCACCCAAGTCTTGAGGTTCTTTCCTAGTGTAGTCCTGAGAAGAGTTGATAGTGTCCTGTTGACAACTTCAGTTTGGCCATCGGTTTGAGGATGGCAGGTGGTAGAGAAGAGTAGCTTTGTGCCTAGCTTCCTCCAAAGGGTCCTCCAGAAATAGCTGAGGAACTTGGTGTCCTTGTCTGATACGATGGTCCTTGGCACTCCATGAAGCCGTACTATCTCCCTGAAGAACAACTTGGCTGTTTGCGTGGCATCATTGACATTGGCACACGGAATGAAGTGTGCCATCTTGGAGAATCTGTCCACCACTACAAAGATTGCATCTTTGTGGTTGATTTTGGGCAGTCCTAGAACAAAGTCCATTGATATATCCACCCATGGATACGTCGGTATGGGCAGTGGGAGATACAATCCGTGAGGTTGCACTCGGGACTTTGCCTTCTTGCAAGTGATGCACCTTGCACAATGAGCTTCTACTGTTCTCTTGATGTGTGTCTAGTAGAAGTGCCCCTTGACCACTGTTAGAGTCTTGTCGACACCAAAGTGGCCCATGAGTCCTCCTCCATGAGCTTCTCGGATGATAAGCTCCCTTAATGATCCTTGTGGTATACACAGCCTTCTCTCTCGGAACAAGAATCCCACGTGGATGTAAAACTTGCCATGACTCCCTGTGCCACACTCCTTGTAGCTCTCAGCAAAGCCAGGATCATCCTTGTATAGGTCCTTGATGTGCTCGAATCCTAGGACTTTTGCTTCCATGGTGGATATCAAGGCAAACCTCCTTGATAGTGCATCGGCCACCATATTGTCTTTGCCCTTCTTGTACTTGATGACGTACGGGAAGGTCTCTATGAACTCCATCCACCTGGCATGTCTCCTCTTGAGATTGGATTGCCCTCTGAGGTGTTTGAGAGTCTTGTGATCAGTGTGGATCACAAACTCCTTGGACAGCAAGTAATGCTGCCAAGTCACCAATGCTTGGACAAGGGCATAAAGCTCCTTGTCGTAAGTGGGGTAGTTCAGTGAGGCACCACCTAGCTTCTCACTGAAGTATGCCACTGGTCTCCCTCCTTGGGTTAGCACTGCTCCTATGCCTATTCCAGAGGCATCACACTCCACTTCAAACGTCTTGTTGAAGTTAGGCAGGACTAGCACTGGTGCATGTGTAAGGCTGTCCTTCAAGGCCTGGAATGCCTTCTCCTGAGCTTCTCCCCAGCTGAATCCCACGTTCTTCTTCACTACTGCCATCAATGGTGAGGCAATACTGCTGAAGTTGGGCACGAATCTCCTATAGAAGCTGGCCAGTCCGTGGAAGCTCCTCACTTGGGTGATGTTGCCTGGTGTTGGCCATTCTTGTATGGCTCGAATCTTCTCTTCATCAACCTGTAGGTCCTGTGAACTTACAACAAAACCTAAAAAGACAAGTTTATCAGTACAAAAGATGCACTTCTTGAGATTGGCATAAAGCTCTTCTTGTCGGAGGGTTTTAAGTACCATCTCAAGATGTGTGATGATACGAGCATGGAAAGCACACAAAAGGAGAAGCTCATGGCTAGAAATGAACCAGTGGAACATGAAGAAGCTCTTGCACTACCAGCTGGACCATTAACCCGAGCCAAGGCCAAGAAACTCAAAAAGGCAATCAGCTGCATGCTCAACAAGGAGAATGCACAACAAATTCACTTGAGCTTGATTGGAGAAGTGCCTAAAAGCACTCTGATTTTAGTACAAGCTCAAGACAACATACAAATGGGTATGTGATCCATTTGTACTCTTTTTCCCTTATCCAAGTTTTCTCCCATTGGGTTTTCTTGGTAAGGTTTTTAATGAGGCAAATGAATCACATTACAACCAGCCCAATTTGTGTTTAAAATCAAAAGGAGTTCAATTCAAAATGATCAAAATTGGCGTCATCAAAGGGGGGGGGGAAAGTGTCTACATTCATAGTCAAAATAAGAGTTAATGAAGTCAAGGTCTTTGGTCAAGGTCTTTGGTCAAGTCTTCCCTTGTAATTGTAACCAATTTAATGTTGTAGGCTTCTCATATTACGTCCCCTTATAGTATAAATAGGGGCTTTCAGTTGTAAACTTGATCATTCAACTTTTCAAATAAAAACAGCTTCTTTTCTTAAGTTTGAGAGTGATTCTCTTCTTAATCTGATTGTTGGTGTGTAATATCCTTCAGTCAACATTTAGTAGACTTAGTGTGTAATACCTAAGCTACTATCTTAGGTAAATCAGTAGTCTTTCCGCAACTACTGTGTGACCCTTCAATCCACAATCTTTGAACAGATTGAATTTTGATTCATTCTGTTGCAAAGCCTATCTCAACCGCATCCAGAAGTGCATTCCTTGGGAGGTTCGCAGCATTTGGTATCAGAGCACACTTCTGATCGGTTATCCCTATCCCTCATCTCTATATCTCTCCATTTCCATCTGCTTAGATTGCATCAGCTTGTGTGTACTGATTTGCATCAGTTGATTAATCGAAAAAACATATTCATATAATTGCATTGTTGTTATTATCCAATATTACATCAGTTTATCACATCAAAATCGACCCCAACCCATTGCATTTTCAGATTAGGAAATAACACACTCGCAACTCTTCATCTTCCATCAAAAAGTTTCTTCAGAACAGGTATTTTTAACATATTTGTTAAGTGCATTTGTAGCTATGTCAGGAGGAAATCAAACTTCAGAAGCACCAAACTTGTTAATGGAGGCTCTAGTAGCAGAAATGAAGAAAGCATTACAAATAGAGCTGGAAGCCATTCATTTGCGGCTTGATGATGTTCAGAACAATAGTAACACTGAAGGAGGCCCAAGGAGAACTAGGACTCCCTTAAGATGTGGCCAAAATGAAGAAACAAAATCCTACTATAGCCGTGGCAGTGAAGGAAGTAGGAGAACCCAAAGGAGGCCTAGGCGTGTAAGAGAAGAAAGGGGTCAGCCTAATGACACCTTAGGAGGTCTTAAACTTAAGATACCATCATTCTATGGCAAGAATGATCCAGACACTTACCTGGAATGGGAGAAAAAGATCGAGCTGGTGTTTGATTATCAACACTATTCCGAGCTCAACAAGGTCCGCGTAGCTGCTACTGAGTTTTATGAATATGCACTCAGCTGGTGGGATCAATTGGTGACTTCCAGAAGACGTAATGGTGAGTATCCAGTAGAAACATGGGCTGAGATGAAAGCCATAATGAGGAAAAGGTTTGTGCCCAGCCATTACCACTGTGAGCTTCACCAAAAGCTAAGGAGACTCAATCAAGGAAGCCGAAGTGTTGAGGACTATTTCCAGGAGTTGGAAACCCTCATGATCAGGGCAGACATTTCAGAAGATAGAGAAGCTACTATGGCAAGATTTTTAGGAGGACTTAACCGTGACATTCAAGATAGAATGGAGCTGGAACATTATGTGGAGCTAGAGGAAATGTTGCACAAAGCTATACTGGTAGAACAGCAGCTAAAAAGAAAAAGTTATACTAGGCCAAGCTATGGAGCAGCTAACAATAAGCCTAGCTACCAAAGGGAAGGAAAACAGATTGCTAAAATTGATTCCAAACCTTCAACAACCACTCAAGACGCCAAGGGAAAATCTGAAGCTACTACATCTACTAGAACAAGAGATGTGAAGTGTTTCAAATGCCAAGGAAGAGGGCATTATGCGAATGAATGCACCAACAAGAAGATCATGATCCTGTTGGATAATGGTGAAATAGAATCCGAGGAAGAAGAAGTCTTTTCTGATTCTTCAGAAGAGCATCTTGAACCTCCTATGGCAGGAGAATTATTGGTAACAAGAACAACCCTAAGTGTACAAAACAAAACCAAAGAACATGAGCAAAGAGAGAACTTGTTTCACTCAAGATGCCACGTCCAAGGAAAGGTTTGCAGCATCATTATTGATGGAGGCAGCTGCACTAATGTGGCTAGTGAAACTATGCTAAACAAGTTAGGTCTGGAAGTGTTCAAGCACCCAAAGCCGTATAAGCTGCAATGGCTTAATGAGTGTGGCGAAATGAAGGTAAGCAGCCAAGTCAAGGTACCTATAACCATTGGAAAGTACCAAGATGAGATCCTTTGTGATGTTTTACCAATGGAGGCTGGCCACATTCTGCTTGGAAGACCATGGCAATTTGATCGAAAGGTCATTCATGATGGTTACACCAACCAACACTCGTTTGAACACAAAGGTAAGAAGATCACACTTGTTCCTATGACACCACAGGAGGTGTACCAAGATCAGCTCGTGTTGGAGCAAAGGAAAACAGCTGGAACTTCAAAAGAAACCATAAGCACCAAAAGTGACAGAGGCTGTAAGAACAAGAACAAAAAGCACTCAAGTTTCTTTGTGAGAACTGGTGGAGTTAAGAAGGCTCTCTTCTCACAACAACCTGTTCTTTTGTTTATCTATAAGGAAGCTCTCATGAGCTTAACTAACATTGCACCGGTATTACCGAGTGAAGTGACTTCCATTTTGCAGGATTATGAAGATGTCTTTCCAGAAGACAATCCAAAGGGGCTACCACCCATCAGAGGCATTGAACATCAGATTGATTTTGTACCTGGAGCCTCACTACCAAATAGACCAGCTTATAGAACCAACCCCGTTGAGACTAAGGAGCTGCAAAGGCAAGTTAATGAGCTAATGGAGAAGGGCTACATCAGGGAGAGCATGAGTCCTTGTGCTGTGCCAGTTCTACTTGTGCCAAAAAAAGATGGCAGCTGACGCATGTGTGTTGATTGTAGAGCAATCAACAACATTACGGTAAAGTATCGCCATCTAATCCCTAGGTTAGATGACATGCTTGATGAATTGCATGGTTCCAGAATCTTTTCTAAGATAGATCTTAAGAGTGGGTACCATCAAATACGCATGAAAGAAGGGGATGAATGGAAAACTGCATTTAAAACTAAGCATGGATTATATGAATGGTTAGTCATGACATTTGGGTTAACAAATGCACCTAGTACTTTCATGAGGTTGATGAATCATGTTCTTAGAGCATTCATAGGAGTCTTTGTTGTAGTATACTTTGATGACATCTTAATCTACAGCAAGAATCTAGAAGAGCATGCTAGTCATTTGACATCGGTTCTAAGTGTTCTTAGAAAAGAAAAACTATATGCCAATCTTAAGAAATGCACTTTTTGTACAGATAACATTGTATTTCTAGGCTTTGTTATAAGTGCAGATGGTATTAAGGTTGATGAGGAGAAGGTCAAAGCTATTAAGGAATGGCCAAGTCCAAAAACAGTAGGAGAAGTGAGAAGTTTCCATGGGCTGGCTGGCTTCTATAGACGCTTTGTCAAGGATTTTAGCACTATTGCTGCCCCACTTACTGAAGTAATCAAGAAAGACGTAGGATTCAAATGGGGACAAGCTCAAGAAAGCTCATTCCAAGCTTTGAAAGAAAAGCTTACACATGCACCTCTTCTATCTTTACCTGATTTTCTTAAAACCTTTGAGATAGAATGTGATGCTTCTGGTATAGGTATTGGAGCTGTTTTGATGCAGGATAAGAAACCTATAGCCTATTTCAGTGAGAAGCTTGGAGGAGCCACCCTAAACTATCCAACCTATGACAAGGAATTGTATGCCTTGGTCCGTGCTTTGCAAACTTGGCAACACTACTTGTGGCCTAAGGAGTTCGTGATTCACACTGATCATGAGTCACTTAAGCACTTAAAGGGCCAACAGAAGCTGAACAAAAGGCATGCACGGTGGGTTGATTTCATAGAAACATTTCCGTATGTCATTAAATACAAACAAGGTAAAGAGAATGTTGTGGCAGATGCATTGTCACGGTGGTATGCCTTAATCTCTACTCTTGATGCTAAGTTGTTAGGTTTTGAACAGCTTAAAGAGCTATATGAAACTGATCCTGAATTTAAAGATGTATACATTGCTAGCAAAAAGTTTGCTTCAGGAAAATACTATCGGCATGAAGGATTCCTATTTTATGATAATAGATTATGTGTGCCTAACTGTTCCATTCGAGAGTTGCTAGTTAGGGAAGCTCATGGAGGAGGACTGATGGGGCATTTTGGAGTTGCCAAAACCCTTAAAGTAATGCAAGATCATTTCCATTGGCCACACATGAAGAGAGACGTAGAAAGAATCTGTGCAAGGTGTGCCACATGCAAACAGGCTAAGTCTAAGGTTCAACCCCACGGTTTGTACACTCCTTTACCCATTCCTACTCATCCATGGATTGACATATCAATGGACTTTGTGGTTGGTTTGCCTAGAACTAAGACAGGAAAGGATTCTATCTTTGTTGTGGTTGATAGATTCTCTAAGATGGCTCATTTTATAGCATGTCACAAGACTGATGGTGCATTGCATATAGCCAATTTGTTCTTTAAAGAGGTAGTTCGCTTGCATGGAATGCCTAGGACCATAGTTTCTGATAGAGATACTAAGTTCTTGAGTTACTTTTGGAAAACTCTTTGGTCTAAGTTAGGAACTAAGTTGGTATTCTCTACAACATGTCACCCACAAACGGATGGTCAAACTGAAGTAGTTAATAGAACCTTGTCTACTTTATTGCGTGCATTAATCAAACGAAATTTTAGAACATGGGAAGAATGTTTACCACATGCTGAATTTGCATATAACCATTCTGTACATTCTGCTTCTAAGTATTCTCCTTTTCAAATTGTGTATGGTTTCAATCCTTTATCTCCTATGGATCTAACCCCTTTGCCTTTAAGTGAAAGAGCTAGTATTGATGGAAAAAGAAAAGCTGAGATTGTTAAACAGATCCATGAGAATGCAAGGAAGAATATTGAGGCCAGAACCCAACAATATGCAAGAAAGGCCAACAAAGGAAGACGTGAAATGGTATGTGAGGTGGGAGACCTCGTGTGGATTCACTTGAGGAAAGAAAGATTTCCAGCTGAAAGGAAATCCAAACTTATGCCCAGAATAGATGGACCTTTCAAGATAGTTCAGAAGATCAACAACAATGCCTACCAAATTGATCTTCAAGGTAAGTATAATGTGAGTTCAAGCTTCAATGTTTCTGATCTTGTGCCTTTCATTGCAGATGAACCAGATTTGAGGTCAAATCCTTTTCAAGAGGAGGGGGATGATACGAGCATGGAAAGCACACAAAAGGAGAAGCTCATGGCTAGAAATGAACCAGTGGAACATGAAGAAGCTCTTATTGACATAGGAAAATCAAATAAGACCTATCTTGACCTACAAGGCAAGTGTGAGCACGAAAATTCAGTTTGAATAACAAGGGAAATGAAAAAGGATGGGTTATTATTAACCACATGGTTGAAATGGTTAAATAGCTACCTTGGGAGAAGAATCAAGGTGAAAAAGTCATGCCCATGCTGCACACAGTCTTGGCAACCACACCAAACAGTCATGCCCATGCTGCACACAGTCTTGGCAACCACACCAAACAGTCATGCCCATGCTGCACACAGTCTTGGCAACCACACCAAACAGTCATGCCCATGCTGTCTCCTCTCTTCTCATTGGTTGTTGACAGGCTCCTCCTCTATTCAAACTCATCCACAAGTTTGAATTCGTTTTCTTTTGTGTTCACATTGTAAATCCTCTATAAAAGGCTGTAAAGACTCAATGTATAACATACTCTTAGGAGATTCTTCTCCATAAGTCTAAGTCATTTCTCATTTTCTCATACTTCTCTTTGAGTTTTCAGATTCAATTCTTCACATTTCTCCTCTATAATCTCAATATTCTTACATGGTATCAGAACATAAGATCATTCTCTTATCTTTTCTACTCAAATCTCTCAGTTTCTAATCTAAAATTCTGTCAAAAATCTCTCAGTCTTTAGACTAAAAACTCACGGTTTCATTCAACCATAAAAGCTGCTTCCTTTGAGCTCTTCAAAGCCTAACAATGGAGGATACAGTTCAAATTAGTTCCAGCCTGAAACCTACGGTGATAGCAGTAGTTCTCAAAGGCTTGAACTACACATTATGGTCAAGAACCATCAAGACAGCCATTTGTGGCAAGGACTTTGGAATCACATCTTGGAGGATAATACTCCATCTATAGATGATCCAAAGGAGAAGAAGGATGAGGCAACAAGAAAAGAAGAAGCTAGGTGGTTCCAAGAAGATCAATCAGTCCTTGGATTCCTCCAAAATTCATTGGACCCATCCATTCTTGAAGCTTATTCACATTGTGAAACTGCCAAGTCTCTTTGGGACACTCTCAAGAGGGTGTATGGGGATGTTTCAAACCTCAGCCGTGTGTATGAGGTTAAGAAGGCTCTCAATGATCTACACCAAGAGGATATGGAGTTCACAAAATTCCTGGGCAAGTTCCAGTCAACATGGTCCGAGCTTGACATGTTGAGACCAAGTTCTATGGATCCAAAGGTGCTTAATGAAAGGAAGGAACAAGACAAGATATTTGGGCTCCTTCTCAACCTAAATCCAGCCTTTAAGGATGTGATTAAGTCCATCCTGAGAGAGCCAAAACTCCCTGATTTCGAAGAGGTGTGCTCACGGATTCAAAAGGAGCAAGGCAACATTGGTTTGTTTGGTGGTAAAGGAGAACTAGTCATGGCCAACAAAAGCGTGTTTAAGCAAGAGGATAGGAAGAGTGTGATGTGTGAGCATTGTAAGAGGAATGGCCACATCAAGGACAAGTGCTGGATACTTCATCCTCATCTCAAGCCAAACCGGTTCAAGGATTCAAAGGCTAACATCTCTCAAATGGTTGCGACTGAACCGGCAAGTTCATCCAACCAAGGAGGGGAGCTAGCTATGAATGTATCCATGGAGTATGTTAAGAAGAGTGACTTGGAGGATCTCATCAAGGCCTATGCCTCAAAGCTCTCCGGTATCACACTCTACTCCCATAAATCGCTTGATAAACCAGATCATAAGTTGGTAGTGGATTCAGGTGCTTCTCACCATATGATTAGCAATGCTAGGTTGTTAAAGAACATTGAACCATGTCTAGGACAAGTAACTATAGCTGATGGTAAGGGTATTCCAATTGAAGGAACCGGAAAATTAAGACTATTTGACAAAGAATCTAATGCATTCTTTGTACCTAAATTTAAGTCTAATCTAGTTTCTGTCAAAAAGGCTACTAAAGACCTCAATTGCAATGTTACATTTGGGCCTAACAATGTTTACTTTCAGGATATTAAGAGTGGTAAGATACTTGGAGGTGGTGTAACTCAAGATGAGCTCTATGTTCTTGAAGACCCTCCAAGCAATTTGGATTCCTTAGCTTTCAAATCCTGTGTTTTTGCTAATAAAGATGTCTTATGGCATGCTAGATTAGGACATCCTCATGCTCGTGCTTTAAGCTTAATAATTCCTAATGTCGCTTATGATCACTCAGTTTGTGAGGCTTGTATCCTTGGCAAACATTGTCGTGTTGTTTTCCCTAAATCGTCTACAATTTATGAGCATTGCTTTGATTTAGTACATTCCGATGTTTGGACCTCACCTTACATGTCTAGAGATAGGAATAAATACTTTGTGACCTTTATAGATGAGAAATCGAAATATACATGGGTTACATTACTTTCATCTAAAGATAGGGTTTATGAGGCATTTATAAACTTTCATAATTATGTTACTAATCAATTCAATGCCAAGATCAAAGTGTTAAGATCAGATAATGGAGGGGAATACACAAGTCAAAGATTCAAAGCTCATCTAAACAAACATGGAATACTACATCAAACTAGCTGTCCACACACACCACAACAAAATGGAGTTGCTGAAAGGAAGAACCGACACTTAATGGAAGTAGCAAGATCCATGATGTTTCATACCAATGTTCCTAAAAGTTTTTGGGGAGATGCAGTCTTGGTTGCTTGCTACCTCATCAATCGGATTCCAACCAAAGTCTTGCAAGATATATCCCCATTTGAGGTACTCAATAAAACTAAACCTTCCATTGATCATTTACGTGTATTTGGGTGTGTGTGCTTTGTGTATGTTCCAGGTGATCTAAGAAACAAGTTGGAGGCAAAGAGCATCAAGTGTATGTTCCTTGGATATTCGACAACACAAAAGGGTTATAAGTGCTATGATCCGAGCAACAACAGGACATATGTGTCTAGAGATGTCAAGTTCATAGAAGAACAAAGCTATTATGATCAGAAAGATTGGGAAGGATTGAAGGATCTCTCAAGGTCACCTTCTGATTTGGCTACGAGTTTGAGGTTTCTCTTGAATCATTTGGGAAATGATCTGCCAAAGGATTCAAGACACGAAGAAACAAGAACCTTAAGTAGTTCACAAGATACCCAAGAGAATGAACAAGGGGTGGTAACTCAAGAACCAACTCCAATCCAAGAAGAAGCTATGGCCCAAAATCAAGAACAAGACGACTTGGAAGTGGGTATAGAGGAACCTATTCACCAAATGGAAGAGGAAACGGTTGTAGAGGAGGCTGCACCACCTGTTCAGCATTTAAGGAGGAGTACTAGACTTAGGAACACTAGGGTATTCTACAACAACCAGGCCGTGGCTCATCCCATACAAGCTGTTTGTTCCCTTGACCTCTTGCCATCTAGTCATCAAGCATTCCTTGGAAAGATTGAACAAAGTCAGATTCCAAGGACTTATGAAGAAGCTGAGAGCAAGAAAGAATGGTTAGATGCAGTAAGAGATGAGAAGGGAGCTATGGAAAGGAATCATACATGGGATATACAAGAACTTCCCAAAGGCAAGAAGGCTGTGAGTTCCAAGTGGGTGTTCACCATCAAGTATAAGAGCAATGGGGACATAGAAAGGTACAAGGCACGTCTAGTTGCAAGAGGTTTCACTCAGACATATGGAGAGGACTATACTGATACATTTGCACCGGTGGCTAAGCTACACACTGTAAGGGTTGTTCTTTCACTAGCTACGAATCTGACTTGGGACTTATGGCAAATGGATGTCAAGAACGCATTCCTACAAGGAGAACTTGAAGAGGAAGTGTATATGACTCCACCACCAGGCCTTGAAGACTTTTGCAAAGAGGGACAGGTTCTAAGACTTAGGAAGGCAATATATGGGTTGAAGCAGTCACCAAGGGCCTGGTATCACAAATTAAGCTCCACACTTACTGATAATGGGTTTAGGAAATCCCATTCAGATCATACTTTGTTCACTCGTCAAAACTCCAAAGGAATCGTGGCGGTCTTGGTTTATGTGGATGACCTTATCATCACAGGAGATGATAAGGAAGGAATTCAGTCCACAAAGGCCTTCTTAAACAGATCATTTGACATCAAGGATCTTGGAGAGTTGAAGTACTTCTTGGGTATTGAAGTGTGTCGGTCTCAAGAAGGGCTCTTTCTATCCCAAAGAAAGTATGCTCTTGATCTGTTGACAGACACGGGAAAGCTTGGGGCTAAACCGGCCAAAACTCCTCTTGAAGATGGCTACAAGGTCAACGGAAAGGGGAGAAAGCTGATGAGTTATTTAAGGATGTTTCTCAGTATAGGAGACTAGTTGGGAAGCTGATCTACCTCACCCTCACACGACCAGACTTGTGTTTTGCTGTGAATCAAGTAAGTCAACATATGCAAAAGCCTACTGTATATCATTGGAGCATGGTAGAAAGGATCCTTAGATACATCAAAGGATCTCCTGGTCAAGGTATATGGATGGGCAAGAATGGGAACACTGAGATTGTCGGGTATTGTGATGCGGATTGGGCTGGTGATAGGGTGGATAGGAAATCAACCACTGGGTATTGCACCTTCGTTGGTGGGAACTTAGTCACTTGGAAGACTAAGAAGCAGAAGGTGGTATCATGTTCTAGTGCTGAAGCAGAATATAGGGCTATGAGGAAGCTGACAAATGAAGTAACTTGGCTCAAAGCACTCTTGAAAGATTTCGGTATTGCACAACCAGGGCCAATTACCTTCCATTGTGATAATCAGGCAGCCATTCACATAGCTTCAAACTCAGTGTTTCACGAGAGGACCAAGCACATAGAGATCGACTGCCATAAGGTTAGGGAGAAAGTTCAAGATGGAACCATTCTGCCATGTTATACAAGGAGTGAAGACCAACTAGCTGACATCTTCACAAAGGCAGTAAGTCTCAAAGTTTGCAAGAACATCTTTAGCAAACTTGGGCTTGTTGATTTATCACACCCATGATCAAAGGTCTCCTAATCCAAGAGCAACACACTCTTTTCCCTTATTAAGGTTTTGTCCCAAGTGGTTTTCCTTAATAAGGTTTTTAATGAGGTGTTGCCTTGGGTTCCCAAGCTTAAGACTTTAGGGTGATTCCAAAGTCTTTAGCTTGAGGGGGAGTATTGACATAGGAAAATCAAATAAGACCTATCTTGACCTACAAGGCAAGTGTGAGCACGAAAATTCAGTTTGAATAACAAGGAAATGAAAAAGGATGGGTTATTATTAACCACATGGTTGAAATGGTTAAATAGCTACCTTGGGAGAAGAATCAAGGTGAAAAAGTCATGCCCATGCTGCACACAGTCTTGGCAACCACACCAAACAGTCATGCCCATGCTGCACACAGTCTTGGCAACCACACCAAACAGTCATGCCCATGCTGCACACAGTCTTGGCAACCACACCAAACAGTCATGCCCATGCTGTCTCCTCTCTTCTCATTGGTTGTTGACAGGCTCCTCCTCTATTCAAACTCATCCACAAGTTTGAATTCGTTTTCTTTTGTGTTCACATTGTAAATCCTCTATAAAAGGGCTGTAAAGACTCAATGTATAACATACTCTTAGGAGATTCTTCTCCATAAGTCTAAGTCATTTCTCATTTTCTCATACTTCTCTTTGAGTTTTCAGATTCAATTCTTCACATTTCTCCTCTATAATCTCAATATTCTTATAGCTCTTGCACTACCAGCTGGACCATTAACCCAAGCCAAGGCCAAGAAACTCAAAGAGGCAATCAGCTGCATGCTCAAGAAGGAGAATACACAACAAATTCACTTGAGCTTGATTGGAGAAGTGCCTAAAAGCACTCTGATTTTAGTACAAGCTCAAGACAACATACAAATGGGTATGTGATCCATTTGTACTCTTTTTCCCTTATCCAAGTTTTCTCCCATTGGGTTTTCTTGGTAAGGTTTTTAATGAGGCAAATGAATCACATTACAACCAGCCCAATTTGTGTTTAAAATCAAAAGGAGTTCAATTCAAAATGATCAAAATTGGCGTCATCAAAGGGGGGGAGGGAAAGTGTCTACATTCATAGTCAAAATAAGAGTTAATGAAGTCAAGGTCTTTGGTCAAGGTCTTTGGTCAAGTCTTCCCTTGTAATTGTAACCAATTTAATGTTGTAGGCTCCTCATATTACGTCCCCTTATAGTATAAATAGGGGCTTTCAGTTGTAATAGGGGCTTTCAGTTGTAATAGGGGCTTTCAGTTGTAAACTTGATCATTCAATTTTTCAAATAAAAACAACTTCTTTTCTTAAGTTTGAGAGTGATTCTCTTCTTAATCTTATTGTTGGTGTGTAATATCCTTCAGTCAACATTTAGTAGACTTAGTGTGTAATATCTAAGCTACTATCTTAGGTAAATCAGTAGTCTTTCCGCAACTACTGTGTGACCCTTCAATCCACAACCTTTGAACAGATTGAATTTCAATTCATTATGTTGCAAAGCCTATCTCAACCGCATCCAGAAGTGCATTCCTTGGGAGGTTCGCATCATGTGAGGTGTTCCCGTAGGCACTTACTATAAACTAATATATCATCAAAGTAAACCACTACAAACTTACTGATGTACGCCCTACGAACTTGGTTCATAAGGTGCATGAAGGTGCTTGGGTCATTAGTCAAGCCGAATGGCATGACTGTCCACTCCTAGAGCCCTTGCTTTGTCTTGAAAGCAGTCTTCCATTCATCATCTTCCTTCATCCTGACCTGGTGGTATCCACTCTTGAGATCTATCTTGGAGAAGACCGTGGCTCCACTCAGCTCATCTAGCATGTCATCCTGCCGTGGTATCGGATGCCGGTACTTGACTGTGATGTTGTTGATTGCTCGGCAGTCCACGCACATTCGCCAAGTCCCATCCTTCTTGGGCCCTAGTAGCACTGGTACGGCACATGGACTGAGGCTCTCTCGAACATACCCTTTCTGATACAAGCCTTGATTCAAGGATGTATGCGCGTGGGCTGTTTGTAGAAGATTAGGTGAGAAACTCAACCTTAGGCTTCTGGATGGGGGTTTTCTGGTTGGTAAAAGATAGAAGGGTGAAGTGAACCACACGAGGGGTGATGAACCTCGTGATAAATCACAAACTTAGAGCTAGGAGGACTGGTCTCAACTAGGTTCTAAGCGCACAAGCTTCTTTGAGAGAATAACTTGTAAAGAAAATTCGATCTTTATTAATTAGCAAAAAGGTTGTCGAACTACAATCCTGGAAGGAGCCTTATTAATATGCTTGACGGCTTGACCTTCTAGGGTCGACTCAAACAAAGAAAAGGAAAGTTTACAAAAGTGCACAAAAGGAAAAAGATACAAAAGTGTATAACCAAAAAAAGGACCTATTCCTAAAATGTTCTTGACTCAAAAATGTAAAGCATCTAGATCCTACCCTGCAAAACAGAAAGAGGCAAATATTCTTATTGAAAACTTACCTTAACTTACCTCATGGCCAAGAAATGGAATGTGGCCGTCCTTGTGGCATGCACGCACCTTGCTCCTAGTCTTCGACTTGGAGTAGGGTTAAAAATCTTTGGGCCCTGACCTCTCTTGCCACTAAAGCCCAAGTCTCTGATGTTCCTTGTGTTGTTGAGAAGCCTTTGGACTCTAATTTGCTCTTCTGGCCCATTGTCCTTAGCTGCTCTTCCTCTATGAGCTTGTCGACCCATAAGCTGAATTTGTGGAA
>CM032162.1:18730055-18831472 GCA_018901935.1 Pugionium cornutum | reverse complement strand
TGATGAGAACATCAGGTCGTACATCCAGCCAGGAGACCAGACTGGCCGGCCAGGAAGCTTGCCCGAGACAGCAGGACCATCTGGTGCGCCTGCCGGACCAGACAGTACCGCGGACCCTCGACCTATAGGACCAGACCGGTCAACATCGCCGGTGGAGAGGCCCAAGCTTCCGGCACACTTGGTGGGGACGTGAATGACACCGCCGGTCCCCCTGATGACACCGCCGACTCCGGGATCAACTTGGGCGGTCCTGAAGTCATTCCGGCCAGTACCGCACACAATTCAGCCGGTACAGGCCATCCAGCCGAGTACACGCACACTTCCACTTCTACACAAGAGGACTCGGACCAAATGAGCTACCAGCTCCAGGACATGCACTTAGAAGAAGTATCTACACCAGTGGTACCTCAAGGAGCAATGACAAGAAGCAGATCAAGAGCACTCTTCCACAAATTCAGCTTATGGGTCGACAAGCTACTAGAGGAAGAGCAGCTAAGGACAATGGGCCAGAAGTGCAAAGAAGAGTCCAAAGTCTTCTCAACAACACAAGGGACATCAGGTACTTGGGCTTTAGTGGCAAGAGGTCAGGGCCCAAAGATTCCTAACCCTACTCCAAGTCGAAGACTAGGAGCAAGGCGCGTGCATGCCACAAGGACGACCACCTTCCATTTCTTGGCCGTGAGGTATGTAAGGTAAGTTTCAATTTGAATATATGCCTCTTTCTGTTTTGCAGGGTAGGATCTAGATTGTTTACATTTTTGAGTCAAAGACATTTTAGGAATAGGTCCTTTTTTGGTTATGCATTTTTGTATATTTTCCATTTGTGCACTTTTGTAAACTTTTTTCTTTGTTTGAGTCGACCCTAGAAGGTCAAGCTGTCGAGCATATTAATAAGGCTCCTTCCAGCATTGTAGTTCGACAACCTTTTGATTATTAATAAAGTAGAATTTTCTTTACAAGTTTCTCTCAAAGCTTGTGCGCTTAGAACCTAGTTGAGACCAGCCCTCCTAGCTCTAAGTTTGTGATTTATCACGAGGTTCATCACCCCTTGTGTGGTTCACTTCACCCTTCCATCTTTTACCAACCAGAAAACCCCCATCCAGAAGCCTAAGGTCGAGTTTCTCACCTAATCTTCTACAAACAGCCCACGCGTATACATCCTTGAATCAAGGCTTGTATCAAGGAGGTAGCTCTACCTGTTCTTTTTCTACATTCAACACTTCTTTGAAAGCCATTAGTAGCATTAGATCCTTCGAGGCTAAAGCTCTCCGGACATGACTCGGTTGAACAAGAAAATTAGATTTAGTGAGCTTCTTTTCTTTACTCATTTGCTGTTGAAGCTCATGTACCTGGGTAGGTGTAAGAGGAGCTAGGCTGACCTTTTTCTTGTCATGCACGAAAGTGTAGAGATTGGTTCGGCCATCATGCATGGTCTCCTTGTCAAACTGCCATGGCCTTCCTAGCAGAAGATGGCCAGCTTGCATGGGCACCACGTCGCACACGACTTGGTCTTGGTACTTGCCCACACTGAATGGCACAGTGACTTGCTCATGGATCTTGAGCTCCACTTTGTCATTTAGCCATCTCAGTTTATATGGTCGAGGATGCCTTGTCTTCTCTAGAGCTAGCTTATCAACCATATATGCACTAGCAACGTTAGTGCAAGAACCACCATCTATGATGAGGTTACATACCTTGCCCTTGATTGTGCAACGGCTGTGGAAGATGTTCTCCCTTTGGATGGTCTCTGAAGGATCCACCATTGCACTGAGGATGCGTCTAGTGACCAGCACTTCCCCCACATCAGGGTACTCAATGTCACCGTATTCTTCTTCTGGTTCATAGTCCTCTTCATCTTGGGACTCATACTCTCCAGCCTCTGTAATTAGCATGACCCGGTTGTTTGGGCACTCCCTTGAGATGTGTCCACGACCCCTACACTTGAAACAAGTGATGTCACGTGATCTTTGAGGGTTAGAAGACTTACTAGGCTCTCTCTGGTCACGGGTGGGTTCAGGAGGCTTGCTCTTGAACCTTAACTCGATCTCTATGCTCTTGCCTTTGTCTACGGGCTTGGGAATGTTGCTTGGTGCCCAAGGCGTCTTAGGCTTGCTGCGGATGTCTTGGCTCTTATGTTTGATGTGCTGCTCAGCCTGGACAGATAGGTGGAACAAGTCTTTGAAGTCATTGTAGATTTGCCTTTCCACCTTGTGGCTGATCCTTTCTTGGAGTCCATCCAAGAATTATGCCATCAATGCTTCTTCATCATCATTGAGCTCTAGCCTGTTCTTTAGCTTCTCGAACTCTTCATAGTACTCCTCTACTGATCTGGTACCCTGCTTAAGAGTACGAAAACAACGTTGCAAGTCTCTATGAAAGTAAGGTGGAACAAACCTTTGTTGCATGAGGTCTTTCATGTCGACTCATGAGTCTATGGGCCTCATTCTTTTCCTCCTTCTGTCAGATACCTCACGATCCCACCAGATGAGGGCATTGTCTGTGAGTTGCGCTACTGCCATTGAGACTCTCCTAGGCCCTGGTTGGTTGTAATGAACGAAGATATGATCCATTCTTCTCTCCCAATCTAGGTAAGCCTCGGGGTCTACTTTTCCTGCAAAACTTGGAGGAGTTAACTTAACATCAGGATGAGTTACCCAGTTGTAGGCGTGTTCATCTTCATCCTCATGATGTCTAGGAGGCATCCTTGGTCTCTGGTGAAGACCATATGGCTCGAAGCCATCATCTTCTGCCTCTGGTTGCCGTGGAGGTCCTCTCGGCCTATGGTGATAGTTATGAGGTTGTGTGTCCTCATCTCCATCTGGCTGGGGCTCCTCCTGTTCGTGCCGTGTCCTAAGGTTCTCAGGACCCTCATCACGGCCTTGCTCAGCTCTCACGTGCCTTATGGCCTGGAATCTCACAGGCCTCTCCACGCGCTCCAATCTCTCGCCTATTGATGCGAGTTGCGTTTGGAGGGTGGTGAACATGGCCATCATGGCTTTGGTTGCTTCTCTATTCTCTTCTCCCATTGCGTACTACAAAGAAAGAAGACAAGTTATGCTACTCCTAAATTATTAGGAGGGTTTTCTTTTATAAGGGGGATTCGAAAAATGCAAAAAGGTATAATCTGAGAAATGGAAAATTCGAAAATATGGAGATTTGAACAAAAAAAAACTTTCTTGACAACTATTGCTAGCTGTCCAATTCGAATCGTTTTGCTATTTTTCCTATTTTTTTTCTTTTTAATTTAACTTAAATTTAATGGAAATATGATTCTAACAAAAAGGAAAGCCGAAAATTGTAATGCAAGAATGATCCTAGAACCTAGTTATGCATGTAGGAACTAGATGCACTCGGTATGAACTTAGATGTTATTTTTTTATTTTCTTGAAAGAAACTTAAACTAATGCAAGAACAAGAAACAAAACAAGTTAAAGGATAGAAACAACCTAGTTAAGGAGCTTTAAGCTCTGATACCAAAATGATACAAGCCTCGATTCAAGGCTTATACGCGTGTGGGCTGTTTGGAGAAGGTTAGGGGAGAAACTCGACTTTAGACTTCTTGGATAAGGATTTTTGGGTTAGTATTCAATGGAAAGGTGAAGTGAACCACACGAGGGGTGATGAACCTCGTGATAAATCACAAACTTAGAGCTAGGAGGGCTGGTCTCAACTAGATTCTACGCGCACAAGATTCTTAGAGAGAAAACTTGTTGGAAGAAAGTTCTACTTTATTAATATAAAAAAATGGTTGTCGAACTACAATGCTGGAAGGAGCCTTATTAATATGCTCGACACCTTGACCTTCTAAGGTCAACTCAAAGAAAGAAAGGGAAAGATTACAAAAGTGCACAAATAGAAAATGTACAAAAGTGCATAACCAAAAAAAGACCTATTCATAAAAAGTCTTTGCCTAAAAAATGTAAATATTCTAGATCCTACCCTGCAAAACAGAAAGAGGCAAATATTTGTATTGAAAACTTACCTTACTTACCTCACGGCCAAGAAATGGAAGGTGGCCATCCTTGTGGCATGCACGCGCCTTGCTCCTAGTCTTTGACTTGGAGTAGGGTTAGGAATCTTTGTGCCCTGACCTCTCTTGCCACTAAAGCCCAAGTCTCTGAAGTCCCTTGCATTGTTGAGAAGCCTTTGAACTCTTCTTTGCATTTCTGGCCCATTGTCCTTAGTCGATCTTCCTCTACGAGCTTGTCGACCCATAAGCTGAACTTGTGGAAGAGTGCTCTTGATCTGCTCCTTGTCATTGCTCCTGGTGGCACTACTGGTGTGGAGACTTCCTCTAGGTGCATGTCCTGAAGCTGGTAGCTTATCTGGTCCGAGTTTCCTTGTGTAGAAGTTGAAATGCTCGTGTACTCGGCTGGATCGGCTGTACCGGCTGGACTGTGCGAGGTACTGGCCAGAATGTCTTCAGAACCGGCCAAGTTGATCCCGGAGTCGGTGGCGTCACCAAGGGGACCGGCGGTGTCATCCACGTCGCCACCAATTGTGCCGGAAGCTTGGGCCTCTCTGCCGGCAATGCTGATCGGTCCGGTCCTATTGGTCGAGTGTCCGGCGGTACCGCTTGGGTCGGCAGACGTGCCAAATGGCCCGGCTATCTCGGGCAAGCTTCCTGGTCGGCCAGTCTGGTCTCCTAGCTGGACATACGACCTGATGTCCTCATCACCCCTCCCCTTCAAACTTGGAGTAGGCTCGCAGACTCAAGTTTGAAACGTAAGTTGATATATGATCCTCGAGGCCTTTGGTGAAATTGTCTGCGATTTTTTGAGCATAAGGGATATGTTTGATTGTTAGAGCCACCAAAGTCACACGTGCTCTGACATAGTGCCAATCAGTTTCAAAATGCTTTGACCTCGCGTGCATCACATGATTGGCTGCGGGGTGGGCTTCAGATAGATTATCTTCTGCTGCTGAAGTTTGAGGCAAGCCAATGTCCCGGAATAGCTTGTTGATCCAGGTAAGTTCTTGAGCACAAAGATAGAGAGAGTCCGATACTCAACTTCTGTGGAGGATCTTGAGACTTTTTGGTGTCTATTAGCTTACCATGGATGATATTTCAACCAAGATATGTGCAGAAACCTTGTTTCTTTGTAGCTAGTTCAACCAAGATTGGGAAATTTCTGTATTTCAGTATCACATGTCCTGATATACCTTTTGCAGTTACAAAATTGTGTCAAGTTTCAGCTGCTCCTCATGAAGTTCATTTGCAAGCTGCACATAAGATACTCCGTTATCTCAAAAGCACAATTGGATTGAGTCTTTTTTATTCATCTGATCCAATCTATACTGTCCAAGGTTTCACTGATGTAGATTGGACAACATGTCCAGAAACCAGAAGAACAATTAAAGAATACTGCATGTATATAGGTAATTCTCTGGTTTCTTGGAAATCGAAGAAGCAGAGCACTGTCTCTTGCAGTTCTGCAGAAGCAGAATATCATTCCATGGCATATGAATGCAAGAAGCTTGTCTGGATCACTCGGATTATGAATGATGAGGACATCAGGTCATACATCCAGCCAGGAGACAAGACTGGCCGACCAGGAAGCTTGCCCGAGACAGCAGGACCATCTGGCACGGCTGCCGGCCCAAGCAGTACCGCCGGACCCTCGACCACAAGGACTAGAGCAACCAGCATTGCCGGCGGAGAGGCCCAAGCTTCCGGCACACTTGGTGGCGACGTGGATGACACCGCCGGTCCCTCTGGTGATGCTGCCAACTCCGGGATCAACTTGGCCGGTCCTGAAGGTATTCCGGCCAGTACCTCGCACAATCCAGCCGGTACAGCCGATCCAGCCGAGTACACGCGCATTTCCACTTCTACACAAGAGGACTCGGACCAAATGAGCTACCAGCTCCAGGAGATGCACCTAGAGGAAGTATCTACACCAGTGGTACCTCAAGGAGCAATGACAAGAAGCAGATCAAGGGCACTCTTCCACAAATTCAGCTTATGGGTCGACAAACTCCTAGAGGAAGATCGACTTAGGACAATGGGCCAAAAATGCAAGGAAGAGTCCAATGGCTTCTCAACAACACAAGGGACATCAGAGACTTGGGCTTTAGTGGCAAGAGAGGTCAGGGTCCAAAGATTCTTAACCCTACTCAAGGTCGAAGACTAGGAGCAAGGCGCGTGCATGCCACAAGGATGGCCACCTTCCATTTGTTGGCCATGAGGTAAGTTAAGGTAAGTTTCAATTCGAATATATGCCTCTTTCTGTTTTGCAGGGTAGGATCTAGAATATTTACTTTTATTGAGTCAAAGACATTTTAGTAAAATGTCTTTTTTCGATTATACACTTTTGTATATTTTCCTTTTGTGCACTTTTGTAAGTTTTCCTTTTCTTATTTGAGTCGACCCTAGAAGGTCAAGCTGTCGAGCATATTAATAAGGCTCCTTCCAGCATTGTAGTTCGACAACCTTTTTGATATTAATAAAGATAGAACTTTTCTCCAACAAGTTTTCTCTCAAGAATCTTGTGCGCTTAGAATCTAGTTGAGACCAGCTCTCCTAGCTCTAAGTTTGTGATTTATCACGAGGTTCATCACCCCTCGTGTGGTTCACTTCATCCTTCTATTGAATACCAACCCAAAAACCCCTATCCAAGAAGTCTAAGGTCGAGTTTCTCACCTAAACTTCTCCAAACAGCCCAAGCGCATACATCCTTGAATCAAGGCTTGTATCAATGAAGGATTTGGGCATTCCTGTGTCTGCACTTGCTCTTTTATTCTGCGACAACACGGCAGCTCTGCATATTGCTAAAAGTCCAGTTTTTCACGAGCGAACGAAATATGTTGACATCGACTGTCATCTGGTTCGAGAGAAGATTGCTACTGGTTTTCTCAAGATTACATGTTTGATCAGAATCAAAGCTGATCTGACCAGCCTCTTTATCCTCTTCTTTTCAACTGAGAAGTAAGATGGGTCAATGTCTATGAAGCTCCATCTTTTACTTGGTTTTCTCGGTTATGATAACCGATTAGTTTAATTTAGTTGATTC
This sequence comes from Pugionium cornutum, assembly GCA_018901935.1. Taxonomy (NCBI): domain Eukaryota; kingdom Viridiplantae; phylum Streptophyta; class Magnoliopsida; order Brassicales; family Brassicaceae; genus Pugionium; species Pugionium cornutum. The sequence continues at coordinate 18,824,459 of CM032162.1, read as the reverse complement.
ATCAGATTGTATATGTGGGTATATAAACCAAACCATGTATTCATTTTTAGCAATCAATGAAGATAAATCATTTTATTTACATCTTTGATTCTAAGATGTTGTTTTAGTAAACCATCTTGATCGTTCAAATTGATGCAATTTCTCATTATGTCATTACCCATCAGAATCATTCCCCCATCCACTTCTTCTATATCAAACATGAGATCCTTTTTTGATGTCATATAATAGCAACAACCTGAATCAAGAACCTAACTTCTCTAAGTTGTCTCTCTGATGCAATATGCAAAGGTGGGTTAGATGATTGAGTTAATCCTAGACTGGATTATGTATTTTACTGATGTGAATTGAATTCTCCTTTTCTTGGGCCAATCCCGTTTGAAATGTCCTTCAACCCAATATATCCAAGAAGCCTTCTTATCCTTAGGTCTTGATTTATTCATGCTACTAGACTTCCCTCTGAACACGGATTTCTTCTCTCATCTACTGAAAGAAAGAAGAAAGAGAAGTATTAAAGAACAGAGGAATGTGTTTCATTTCATTGATTTTTATTCATACCATTGTCGAATACATTTATGTTCTTATATAGAGAGCAACAACCAATTAAGCTAAGACAAGAGTGTTTTCTTAACGTCTATTTTATCAGATTCAACATGGTCAGACTGGTTCAGACAACTTTCTTCAGTTGTACGAGCAGGCTCTGTTTTGATTGCAGATTGTCGTGGTTGCAGGGATTGCAGATTGTCGTGGTTGCAGGGATTGCAGAATGGGTCTTCAGAGTTGACTTCTCCAGCTGTGGGATTGTTGTTGAATGAAAGAAGCCCAAGGATATATGATCCTCGAGGCCGAGATTTGGTGAAATTGTCTGCGATTTATTAAGCATAAGGGATATGTTTGATTGTTAGAGCCACCAAAGTGACACGTTCTCTGACATAGTGCCAATCAGTTTCAAAATGCTTAGACCTCGCGTGCATCACATGATTGGCTGCGGGGTGGACTTCAGATAGATTATCTTCTGCTGCTGATGTTTGAGACAAGCCACTGTCCCGGAATAGCTTGTTGATCCAGGTAAGTTCTTGAGCACAAAGATAGAGAGAGTCCGATACTCAACTTCTGTGGAGGATCTTGAGACTTTTTGATGTCTATTAGCTTACCATGGATGATATTTCAACCAAGATATGTGCAGAAACCTTGTTTCTTTGTAGCTAGTTCAACCAAGATATGTTGAGTGCCTTGTTTCTTTGTAGCTAGTTCAGTCACTATCACTGAATGCTCGGAAATAGAATCAGTACAAGGGGAGAGAATTATTCCCATATTTATAGGACCTTTGACATATCTTCGTATGCGCTTTATAAGAACGAAGTCAGAAAAAGATGAGGAATGCATCTTTTGGCAAATGTAGTTGACAGAAAATTGAATATCATGCCTTGTAAGTGTGAGGTATTGAAGTTTTCCGGCCAAACTTCTAAAGTATGTTGGTTCAGAAAACAACTCATCTTCTCCCTAAATTTTATGGAGTTGCAAAGGCAGTTATGTGACTGCGGAAGAGCAATGTTCCATTCCTGTAACTATTAGTAGATCATAGCTGTATTTGCTTTGAGAGAGAAACAAACTCTTATCATGATAATGTGCTTGTATTCCAAGAAAATAATGTCGATTGCCAAGCTCCTTCATTCTGAACTTTGTGTTTAACTTTTCCAGCAATGTTGCAATGAGTTCATTGTCGTTACCTGTCAAGAGAATATCATCGACATATAATAGTAAAAACTATGTGTCTTGTCCTTGCTGATAAACAAACAGAGAATTGTCTCCATTTGCACAAACAAATCCAGATTTTAATAAAAGGAAGCTGAATTTGTCAAACCAAGTTCGTGGTACTTCTTTCAGTCCATAGATGGACTTTTTCAATCTGCAAATGTGATCTTGTCTGGATGGATCCTCAAAACATGGTGGTTGCATCATATTCACCATGTAAGAAAACATTTTTTACATCTAACTTTTTGACATTCCAATGCTTGATAACAGCCAAGTGTAAAATTATTCTGACTCTTGCAGTTTTGAGGATTGTATGTTTCCACATAATCAATCCCTTCTTAGAGAAACAATTTGGCAACTGACCAAGCTTTAAACTTGTTGACAGACCCATCTGAATTTAATTTCAGTCGATAAACCCACTTGCAGCCAAAAAGATTTACACCAGAAATAGGTGGAACCAATTCATATGTGTATGTTTCCCGGAAAGAAGCAATTTCTTCATGCATTGCTGCTGTCCAATTGGATCCTTTAAGGCGGACTTGATTGTTTTTGGTTCTGCATATGTACCTTAGATAGAAAACAGTACATAACGAGTATTGGGTTTAGTTATACCTGCCTTGGATCGAGTTAGTATTTGATGAGTGTTCCCTGAAGCTGATGTAGCTGAAGTTGCAGAAGCAGTTGGTGCAGTTGCAGAATCAACTTGTTGTGTATTTTCTTGCTCTTGTTCAGAATGATCAGCTTCTTTTGTTGATGTTGTGATAGTGCTAGCATTTACTGGTGCAGAGAAATCTGCATTTGTGTATGAAAATGATGGGAGGCTAGTACCAACAGGAGCTTGAAGCTGAGATTGCCGTTTAGGAGCAAAGACCTCTTCTGCATATGATGGTGTTGGTTGTTCTGCAGGCCTTTGTAAACCATATTCCCAAGCTCTAGAGAGAAAAGTGATTCCAGTTTGAAACCGAGATTAGGTGTCTTCAAAAGGAAATTTTTTTCTCATAAAATAGGACATGTCGACTGATGAAGACACGACCAGTAGGAGGATGATAACAACGATATCCCTTATATTTATCATTGTATTTAAGAAACACACAGTATAATAACTTGGGATCAAACTTGTTGGCTTGATAAAGCCTGGGATATGGATAACAATAGTATCCAAAAACTCTAAGGAAATGATAAACAGGTTTCTTTCCGGTAAGAACCGAGTAGGAACTACACTTTTCAGGAAGAGTAGTTGATGGAAAAAGGTTGATAAAAAAAATTAGCTGTGAAGAAAGCTTCAACCCACAACTGTTGAAGTATCTTGCTGTGAAACATCAAAGACAATCCCAGCTATGTGATGTGTCTATGTTTGCTCTTTGCCAACCCATTTTGTTAGGGAGTGTGATGAGGGCATCAGATCGTCTGGCCGACCAGAATGCTTCCCCGAGACTGCCAGGCCATTTGGTGCATCTTCCGGCCCAAGCAGTACCGCCGGCTCTACGACCAGCCGGGCCGGACCGATCAACATTTTCAGCGGAGAGGCCCAAACCTCCGGCCCAACTGGCGGTGATGTGGATGATACCGCCAGTCCAACTAGCGGCGATGTGGATGATACCACCGGCCCAACTGGTAATGCCGCCGGCTCAGGAATCAATCTGGCCGGCTCCGAACTTGGCCAGCTCCTCGCACAGTACAGCCGATCCAGCTGATTGCACCACCATTTCCACATCTACACAAGAGGACTCGGATCAGCTAAGCTACCAGCTTCAAGGCATGAACTTGGATGAAGTCTCTACACCAGTGGTGCCACCAGGAGCCATGACAAGGAGTAGAACAAGGACACTCTTCCACAAGTTCAGTTTGTAGGTAAACAAGCTCCTAGAAGATGATCGACAAGGAGCATTGGGCCAAGAGTACAAGGAAGAGTCCAAAGACTTCTCAACATTGCAAATGACTCCAGAGACTTGGGCTTTCGTGGCAAAAGAGGTAAGGGCCAAAAAATTCATAGCCCTACTCCAAGTCGAAGAGTAGGACCTAGGCGCGTGCATGCCACAAGGTCGGTAACCTTCTATTTCTTGGCCAAAAGGTAAGAATGATAAGTTTTCATTTATATACTTGAATTTTCTGTTTTGTAGGGTAGGAATTAGAAGTTTTACATTTTTGAGTCAAAAACAATTTAGGTAGTAGTCCTTTTTCGGTTATTTCCTTTTTGTAATTTTCCTTGTGCACTTTTGTAATTTTTCCATTTTTCTTTTGAGTCGACCCTAGAAGGTCAAGGCTGCCGAGCATATTAATAAGGCTCATTCAGCATTGTAGTTCGACAAATTTTTGATATTAATAAAGATAGAACTTTTTTTCCTTAGAGTTTTTCTCCTAAAGGTCTTGCATTTAAAACCCTAGTTGAAACTAGCTCTCCTAGCTTCTAAGTTGTGGTTTATCACGAGGTTCATTACTACTCATGTGGTTCACTTCACATCTTCATCCAATATCCATCAGAACACCCCCATCCAGAAGCCTAAGACCGAATTTCTCGCCTAATCTTCTCCAACCAGCCCGCGAGTGTTACGGCCTTGATTCAATTGTATCATTTTGGTACCAGAGCTTAAGATCCTAAAACCTGGTTGTTTCTATCGTTTACTTTAGTCTTATTTCCAGTTCGTGCATTAGTTTAAGTTTCATTCAAAAAAATTCAAAAAAAATAACATCTAGGTTCAAATCGAGTGCATCTAGCTCCTACGTGCATCACTAGGGCTTAGATTCATTCTTTGCATTGCAAATTTGTTTTTCCTTTTTGTTTAAGCATATTTCCATTATCATTTAAGTTGAAATAAAAAAAATAGAAAACTACCAAGAAAAATTGACCAAAAGAATCTAGGATCTTTGCGCATTAATTGTTAAAAGTTTCCTTTTTCTACTTTTTCTTTTTTTTTTAAATTGTTCTTTATCTAGTTACCTCTTTTCCTATAAAAGAAAATCTCCTAATCGATTCTTAGGAGCAAATTAACTTGTTTCTTTCTTCTTGTAGCATACAATGGCAGAAGGAAATCAAGATGCAACCGAGGCCATGAGGGCCATGTTCACCAACCTCCAAACACAATTTGCATCAATCGGCGAGAGGTTGGAGCGCGTGGAAAGGCCGGTGAGATTCCAGGCCATAAGGCACGTGAGGGCTGACCAAGACCTTGCTGAAGGTCCTGATCACCCTCGGGCATGGCCAGAACAGGAGGAGCCCCAGCCGGATGGAGATGAGGACGCACAGCCTCACGGGTATCACCCTAGACCGAGAGGACCTCCACGGCAACCAGAAGCAGAGGGCAATGGCTACGTGCCATATGGTCATCACCAGAGACCAAGGATGCCCCCTAGACATCATGAGGATGGAGATGACTACGCCTACAATCGGGTAAACAGTCATGATGTTAAGCTAACACCTCCTAGTTTTGCAGGAAAAGTAGACCCCAAGGCCTATCTAGATTGGGAAAGGAGGATGGATCTCATCTTCGACCACAACAACCAACCAGGCCCTGGGAGAGTCTCCATGGCAGTAGCACAACTCATGGATAATACCCTCATCTGGTGGGATTGTGAGGCTTCTGACCATAGGAGAAGAAGATTGAAGCCCGTAGACTCTTGGGTCGACATGAAGGACCTCATGAGGCAAAGGTTTGTCCCACCTTATTTCATTAGCGATTTGCAACGACGTTTTCGTACTCTTAAACAGGGCACAAGATCAGTAGAGGAGTACTACGAGGAGTTTGAAAGGCTATGGAACAGGCTAGAGCTCAATGACGATGAGGAGGCATTGATGGCTCAATTCTTGGATGGGTTGCAAGAGAGGATCAGCCGAAAAGTGGAGAGACAAATCTACAACGATTTCAAAGACTTGTTCCACCTCTCTGTTTAGGCTGAGCAGCACATTAGGCGTAAGAGCCAATACCTATGCAGCAAGCCTAAGACACCTTGGGCACCAAGCATTGGCACTAAACCCGTAGACAAGGGGAAGAGTATAGAGATCAAATCACGGTTCAAGAACAAGCCTCCTGAGCAAACCCATGACCAGAGAGAACCTAGTAAGTATTCTAACCCTCAGAGATCACTTGTTTTTAATGTAGGGGTCGCGATCACATCTCAAGGGAGTGCCCAAGCAACCGAGTCAGTCTGATCACGGAAGCTGGAGAATATGACTCTCAAGATGAAGAGGACTTTGAACCAAAAGGGGAATATGGTGACATTGAGTACACTGATGTGGGGGAAGGGCTGGTCACTAGACGTATCCTCAATGAAATGGTAGATCCCTTCGAGACCATTCAAAGGGAGAACATCTTCCACAGCCGGTGCACCATCAAGGAAAAGGTATGTAACCTCATCATAGATGGTGGTTCTTGCACTAACGTGGCTAGTGTGTATATGGTCGATAAGCTAGGTCTAGAGAAGACAAGGCACCCCCGACCATATAGACTGAGATGGCTAGATGACAAAGTGAAGCTCAAGATCCATAAGCAAGTAACCGTGCCATTCAATGTGGGCATATACCAGGACCATGTAGTCTGTGATGTAGTACCTATGCAAGCTGGCCATCTTCTGGTAGGAAGGCCAAGGCAGTTTGACCAGGAGACAAGGCATGATGGCCGAACCAATCTCTACACATTTGTGCACGACAAGAGAAAGGTCAGCCTAGCCCCTCTCGCACCTGCCCAGGTACATGAACTACAACAACAAATGAGTAAGGAAAAGAAACTCAGTAAATCTAACTTTTTGATTCAACCTAGTCATGTCCGCAGAGCTTTAGCCTCAAAGGACTTAATGTTACTAATGGTTTTCAAAGAGGTTTTGAATGTAGAGAAAGAACAGGTAGAGCTACCTCCTGAAGTACTAACCCTCCTCAACAGATTCCAGGATGTATTCCTTGAGGAGATACTAGCAGGCTTGCCTCCCTTACGCGGCATAGAGCACCAGATCAACCTCGTGCCCGGAGCAGCCCTACCCAATCGACCAGCCTACCGGATGAGTCCAGAGGAGTCCAAAGAGCTTGAGAAGCAAGTCAAGGAGCTCCTGGAGAAAGGCTATGTTTGAGAGAGCCTCAGCCCATGTGTCGTACCAGTGCTGCTAGTCCCCAAGAAGGATGGGACTTGGCGAATGTGTGTGGACTGCCGAGCAATCAACAACATCACAGTCAAGTACCGGCATCCTATACCATGGCTGGAAGACATGCTAGATGAGCTGAGTGGGGCCACGGTCTTCTCCAAGATAGACCTCAAGAGTGGATACCACCAGGTCAGAATGAAAGAGGGTGATGAGTGGAAGACTACTTTCAAGACAAAGCAAGGCCGCTACGAGTGGACAGTCATGCCATTTGACTTGACTAATGCCCCAAGCACCTTCATGTGCTTTATGAACCAAGTTCTTAGGGCGTACATCAGTAAGTTTGTAGTGATTTATTTTGATGATATACTAGTTTACAATAAGTGCCTACGGGAACACCTCACACATCTTGAGATGGTACTTAAAACCCTTCGACAAGAAGAGCTTTATGCCAATCTCAAGAAATGCATCTTTTGTACTGATAAACTTGTCTTTTTAGGTTTTGTTGTAAGTTCACAGAGCCTACAGGTTGATGAAGAGAAGATTCGAGCCATACAAGAATGGCCAACACCAGGCAACATCAGCCAAGTAAGGAGCTTCCACGGACTGGCCAGCTTCTATAGAAGATTCGTGCCCAACTTCAGCAGTATTGTCTCACCATTGATGGCAGTAGTGAAGAAGAACGTGGGATTCAGCTGGGGAGAAGCTCAGGAGAAGGCATTCCAGGCCTTGAAGGACAGCTTTACACATGCACCAGTGCTAGTCCTGCCCGACTTCAACAAGACGTTTGAAGTGGAGTGTGATGCCTCTGGAATAGACATAGGAGCAGTGCTAACCCAAGGAGGGAGACCAGTGGCATACTTCAGTGAGAAGCTAGGAGGTGCCTCACTGAACTACCCCACTTATGACAAGGAGCTTTATGCCCTTGTCCGAGCATTGGAGATTTGGCAGCATTACTTGTTGTCCAAGGAGTTTGTGATCCACACTGATCATGAGACTCTCAAACACCTCAGAGGGCAAACCAATCTCAAGAGGAGACATGCCAGGTGGATGGAGTTCATAGAGACCTTCCCGTACGTCATCAAGTACAAGAAGGGCAAAGATAATGTGGTAGCCGATGCACTATCAAGGAGGTTTGCCTTGATATCCACCATGGAGGCAAAGGTCCTAGGGTTCGAGCACATCAAGGACCTATACAAGAATGACCCTGACTTTGCTGAGAGCTACAAGGAGTGTGGCACAGGGAGTCATTGCAAGTTCTATATCCATGATGGGTTCTTGTTCCGGGAAAGAAGGCTGTGCATACCACAAGGATCTCTACGAGAGCTTATCACACGAGAAGCTCATGGAGGAGGACTTATGGGTCACTTTGGTGTTGACAAGACACTATAAGTGGTCAAGGAGTACTTCTACTGGCCACACATCCAGATGTCAGTAGAAGCCCATTGTGCAAGGTGCATCACTTGCAAGAAGGAAAGGTCCCGAGTGCACCCTCATGGGTTGTATCTCCCTCTGCCCATACTTACACATCCATGGGTGGACATTTCCATGGACTTCATTCTAGGTCTACCCAAGATAACCCACAAAGATGCCATCTTTGTAGTGGTGGACTGATTCTCCAAGATGGCACATTTCATCCCATGTGCCAATGTTAATGATGCCACACAAACAGCCGAGCTGTTCTTCAAGGAGATAGTACGGCTTCATGGAGTGCCAAGGACCATCGTGTCAGACAGAGACACCAAATTTTTCAGCCACTTGTGGAGGACCCTCTGGAGGAAGCTAGGCACGAAGCTGCTCTTCTCTACCACCTGCCATCCTCAAACCGATGGCCAAACTGACATTGTCGAGTCTTCTCAGGACCACACTAGGGAAGAACCTGAAGACATGGGTAGAGTGTCTGCCATTCATAGAGTTTGCGTACAACCGAGCAGCGCATTCAACCACAAAGAAGACCCCTTTTGAAGTGGTCTACGGCTTCAACCCTCAGACACTTTTGGAGCAAACACTACTGCCACCAGCAGAGATGACCAACCTCAATGGAGTATCTAAGGCAGAGTTCATAAAGAAGATACACCAGAAGGTAGCAGAGAACTTGGAGAAGAGGACCAGGCAGTACGTGACTCACGCCAACAAGGGGAGAAGAGAGATAATTTTCCAACCAGGCGATTGGGTGTGGCTACACCTACGGGAAGAGAGGTTCCCCAACCTAAAGAGTTCCAAGCTGGCCCCAAGAGGAGATGGACCATTCAGAGTGCTGGAGAGGATCAACAACAACGCCTACCGGATTGAGCTTCCAGGTGAGTTTAATGTGTCTAACACATTCAATGTGACTGATTTAGCTCCTTTCCTTGCAGATGAGCCAGTTTTGAGGTCAAAAACTACTGAAGGGGGCGGGGATGATGAGGGCATCAGATCGTCTGGCCAGCCAGAAGACCAGAATGGCTGGCCAGAAGACCAGCCGACCAGAATGCTTGCCCGAGACAGCCGGGCCATTTGGCGCATCTGCCGGCCCAAGCGGTACCGCCGGGCCGGACCGATCAACATTTCCGGCAGAGAGGCCCAAACCTTCGGCCAACTGGCGGTAACATGGATGACACCGCCGGCCCAACTAGTAACGCCGCCGGCACAGGAATCAATCTGGCCGACTCTGATGACAACTCGGCCAGCTCCTTGTATAGTCCAGCCGATTGCACCACCATTTCCACATCTACACAAGGGGACTCAGATCAGCTAAGCTACTAGCTTCAAGGCATGAACCTGGATGAAGTCTCTACACCAGTGGTGCCACCAGGAGCCATGACAAGGAGCAGAACAAGGGCATTCTTCCACAAGTTCAGTTTGTGGGTAGACAATCTCCTAATAGATGATCGACAAGGAGCATTGGGCCAAGAGTACAAGGAAGAGTCCAAAGGCTTCTCAACATTGCAAAGGACTCCAGCGACTTGGGCTTTTGTGGCAAAACAGGTCAGAGCCCAACAATTCATAACCTGATGAGGACATCAGGTCGTACGTCCAGCCAGGAGACCATACTGGCCGACCAGAAAGCTTGCTCCTGACAGCCGGACCATCTGGCACGCCTGCCGGCCCAAGCAGTACCGCCGGACCCTCGACCACAAGGACCAGAGCAACCAGCATTGCCGACGGAGAGGCCCAAGCTTCCGGCACACTTGGTGGCGACATGGATGACACCGCCGGTCCCTCTAGTGATGCCACCAACTCCAGGATCAACTTGGCCGGTCCTAAAGGCATTCCGGCCAGTACCTCGCACAATCCAGTCGGTACAGCCGATCAAGCCGAGTACACGCACATTTCCACTTCTACACAAGTAGACTCAGACAAAATGAGTTACCAGCTCCAGGACATGTACCTAGAGGAAGTCTCTACACCAGTGGTACCTCAAGGAGCAATGACAAGAAGCAGATCAAGGGCACTCTTCCAAAAATTCAGCTTATGGGTTGACAAGCTCCTAGAGGAAGATCGACTAAGGACAATGGGCCAAAAGTGCAAGGAAGAGTCCAATGGCTTTTCAACAACACAAGGGACATCAGAGACTTGTGCTTTTGTGGCAAGAGAGGTTAGGGCCCAAAGATTCTTAACCCTACTCCAAGTCGAAGACTAGGAGCAAGGCACGTGCATGGCACAAGGACGGCCACCTTCCATTTCTTGGCCAAGAGGTATGTTAAGGTAAGTTTCAATTCGAATATATGCCTCTTTCTGTTTTGCAGGGTAGGATCTAGAATATTTACTTTTATTGAGTCAAAGACATTTTAGGAATAGGTCCTTTTTCGATTATACACTTTTGTATATTTTCCTTTTGTGCACTTTTGTAATTTTTCCTTTTCTTATTTGAGTCAACCCTAGAAGGTCAAGCTGTCGAGCATATTAATAAGGCTCCTTCCAGCATTGTAGTTCGACAACCTTTTTGATATTAATAAAGATAGAACTTTTTCCCCAACAAATTTTCTCTCAAGAATCTTGTGCGCTTAGTATCTAGTTTAGACCAGCCCTCCTAGCTCTAAGTTTGTGATTTATCACGAGGTTCATCACCCCTCGTGTGGTTCACTTCACCTTTCCATCGAATACCAATCCAAAAACCCCTATCCCAGAAGTCGAAAGTCGAGTTTCTCACCTAAACTTCTCCAAACAGCCCACACGCATACATCCTTGAATCAAGGCTTGTATCATTTTGGTATCAGAGCTTAAAGCTCCTAAACCAGGTTGTTTCTATCCTTTAGCTTGTTTTGTTTTTAGTTCTTGCATTAGTTTAAGTCGCATTTAAGAAAACTCAAAAAAATAACATCAAACTCCAAACCGAGTGCATCTAGCCTTCTACGTGTATCACTAGGGTTTAGATTCACTTTTGCATTGTCATTCATGTTTTCCTTTTTGTTTAATTCATATTTCCATTATTTTTAAGTTAAATTAAAAAGAAAAGAAAAAGAAAAGAAAAGAAAAAGAAAAGAAAAGAAAATAGGAAAAATACCAAAAGATTTCGAATTGGACAGCTAGCAATAGTTGTCAAGAAAGTTTGCTTTTTCCTTTTATTCGAATTTTCCATTCCTTAGAATTTTCTTTTTTGTATTTTTTTCGAATCCCTTATAAAAATAAAATCCTCCTAACAATTTAGGAGTAGCATAACTTGTTTTCTTCCTTGTAGTACGCAATGGGAGAAGAAAATAGAGATGCAGTCGAGGCCATGATGGCCATGTTCACCACACTCCAAACACAACTCGCATCCATAGGCGAGAGATTGGAGCGCGTGGAGAGGCCTATGAGATTCCAAGCCATAAGGCACGTGAGAGCTGAGCAAGACCGTCCTGAGGGTCCTGAGCACCTTAGGACATGGCACGAACAAGAGGAAGCCCAGCCAGATGGAGATGAGGACACACAACCTCATAACTATCACCATAGGCCAAGAGGACCTCCACGGCAACTAGAGGCAGAAGATGATGGCTTCGAGCCATATGGTCTTCACCAGAGACCAAGGATGCCTCCTAGACATCATGAGGATGGAGATGAACACGCCTACAACCGGGTAACTCATCCTGATGTTAAGCTAACTCCTCCTAGTTTTGCAGGAAAAGTAGACCCCGAGGCTTACCTAGATTGGGAAAGAAGAATGGATCATATCTTTGATCATTACAACCAACCAGGGCCTAGGAGAGTCTCAATGGCAGTAGCACAACTCACAGACAATGCCCTCATCTGGTGGGATCGTGAGGTATCTGACAGAAGGAGGAAGAGAATGAGGCCCATAGACTCATGGGTCGACATGAAAGACCTCATGCGACAAAAGTTTGTTCCACCTTACTTTCATAGAGACTTGCAACGTCGTTTTCGTACACTTGAGCAGGGTACTAGATCAGTAGAGGAGTACTATGAAGAGTTTGAGAAGCTAAGGAACAGATTGGAGCTCAATGATGATGAAGAAGCATTGATGGCACAATTCTTGGATGGACTCCAAGAAAGAATCAGCCGCAAGGTGGAAAGGCAAATCTACAGTGACTTCAAAGACTTGTTCCACCTATCTGTCCAGGCTGAACAGCACATCAAACGTAAGAACCAAGACATCCGCAGCAAGCCTAAGACACCTTGGGCACCATGCAATATGACCAAGCCCATAGACAAAGGCAAGAGCATAGAGATCGAGTCAAGGTTCAAGAGCAAGCCTCCTGAACCCACCCGTGACCAGAGAGAGCCTGGTAAGTCTTCTAACCCTCAAAGCTCATGTGACATCACTTGTTTCAAGTGTAGGGGTCGTGGACACATCTCAAGGGAGTGCCCAAACAACCGGGTCATGTTGATTACGGAGGCTGGAGAATATGAGTCCCAAGATGAAGAGGACTATGAACCAAAAGAGGAATATGGTGACATTGAGTACCCTGATGTGGGGGAAGTGCTGGTCACTAGACGCATCCTCAGTACAATGGTGGATCCTTCAGAGACCATCCAAAGGGAGAACATCTTCCACAGCCGTTGAACCATCAAGGGCAAGGTATGTAACCTCATCATAGATGGTGGTTCTTGCACTAACGTTGCTAGTTCATATATGGTTGATAAGCTAGGTCTAGAGAAGACAAGGCATCCTCGACCATATAGACTGAGATGGCTGGATGACAAAGTGGAGCTCAAGATCCATGAGCAAGTCACGGTGCCATTCAGTGTGGGCAAGTACCAAGACCAAGTCGTGTGCGACGTGGTGCCCATGCAAGCTGGCCATCTTCTGCTAGTAAGACCATGGCAGTTTGACAAAGAGACTAGGCATGATAGCCAAACCAATCTCTACACTTTTGTGCATGACAAAAGAAAGGTCAGCTTGGCTCCTCTTACACCTGCCCAGGTACACGAACTACAACTCCAAATGAGTAAGGAAAAGAAACTTATCAAGTCTAATTTTCTTATTCAACCAAGCCATGTCCGGAGAGCTTTAGCCTCGAAGGATTTAATGTTACTAATGGTTTTCAAAGAAGTGTTGAATGTAGAAAAAGAACAGGTAGAGCTACCTCCTGAAGTAGCAAACTCTCCTCAACAAGTTCCAGGATGTATTTCCAGAGGAGATACCAGCAGGTTTGCCTCCTTTGCGTGGCATAGAACACCAGATTGATCTAGTGCCCGGAGCAGTCCTGCCCAACCGGCCAGCCTACCGGATGAGTCCAGAGGAGTCCAAGGAGCTTGAGAAGCAAGTCAAGGAGCTCCTGGAGAAAGGCTATGTTCGAGAGAGCCTCAGTCCATGCGCCATACCAGTGCTACTAGTGCCCAAGAAAGATGGGACTTGGCGCATGTGCGTGGACTGCCGAGCAATCAATAACATCACAGTCAAGTACCGGCATCCAATACCAGGGCTGGATGACATGCTAGATGAGCTGAGGAGCCACGGTCTTCTCCAAGATAGACCTCAAGAGTGGATACCACCAGGTCAGGATGAAAGAAGGTGATGAATGGAAGACTGTTTTCATGACAAAGCAAGGGCTCTACGAGTGGACAGTCATGCCATTTGGCTTGACTAATGCCCCAAGCACCTTCATGCGCCTTATAAACCAAGTTCTTAGGGCGTACATCAGTAAGTTTGTAGTGGTTTACTTTGATGACATACTAGTTTATAGTAAGTGCCTACGGGAACACCTCACACATCTTGAGATGGTACTTAAAACCCTTCGACAAGAAGAGCTTTATGCCAATCTCAAAAAATGCATCTTTTGTACTGATAAACTTGTCTTTTTAGGTTTTATTGTAAGTTCACAGGACCTACAGGTTGATGAAGAGAAGATTCGAGCCATACAAGAATGGCCAACACCAGGCAACATCAGCCAAGTAAGGAGCTTCCACGGACTGGCCAGCTTCTATAGGAGATTCGTGCCCAACTTCAGCAGTATTGCCTCACCATTGATGGCAGTAGTGAAGAAGAACGTGGGATTCAGCTGGGGAGAAGCTCAGGAGAAGGCATTCCAGGCCTTGAAGGACAGCTTTACACATGCACCAGTGCTAGTCCTGCCCGACTTCAACAAGACGTTTGAAGTGGAGTGTGATGCCTCTGGAATAGGCATAGGAGTGCTAACCCAAGGAGGGAGACCAGTGGCATACTTCAGTGAGAAGCTAGGTGGTGCCTCACTGAACTACCCCACTTATGACAAGGAGCTTTATGCCCTTGTCCGAGCATTGGAGACTTGGCAGCATTACTTGCTGTCCAAGGAGTTTGTGATACACACTGATCATGAGACTCTCAAACACCTCAGAGGGCAAACCAATCTCAAGAGGAGACATGCCAGGTGGATGGAGTTCATAGAGACCTTCCCATACGTCATCAAGTACAAGAAAGGCAAAGATAATGTGGTAGCCGATGCACTATCAAGGAGGTTTGCCTTGATATCCACCATGGAGGCAAATGTCCTAGGGTTCAAGCACATCAAGGACCTATACAAGGATGACCCTGACTTTGCTGAGAGCTACAAGGAGTGTGGCACAGGGAGTCATGGCAAGTTCTACATCCATGAGGGATTCTTGTTCCGAGAAAGAAGGTTGTGCATACTACAAGGATCATTAAGGGAGCTTATCATCCGAGAAGCTCATGGAGGAGGACTCATGGGCCACTTTGGTGTCGACAAGACTCTAGCAGTGGTCAAGGAGAACTTCTAATGGCCACACATCAAGAGGACAGTAGAAGCTCATTGTGCAAGATGCATCACTTGCAAGAAGGCAAAGTCTCAAGTGCAACCTCACGGGTTGTATCTCCCACTGCCCATACCTACACATCCATGGGTGGACATCTCAATGGACTTTGTTCTAGGTCTGCCCAAGATCAACCACAAAGATGCAATCTTTATAGTGGTGGACAGATTCTCCAAGATGGCACATTTCATTCCGTGTGCCAATGTCAATGATGCCACACAAACAGCTGAGCTGTTCTTCAGGGAGATAGTACGGCTTCATGGAGTGCCAAGGACCATCGTATCAGACAGGGACACCAAGTTCCTCAGCCATTTCTGGAGGACCCTTTGGAGGAAGCTAGGCACGAAGCTACTCTTCTCTACCACCTGCCATCCTCAAACCGATGGCCAAACTGAAGTTGTCAACAGGACACTATCAACCCTTCTCAAGACTACACTAGGGAAGAACCTAAAGACTTGGGTGGAGTGCCTGCCATTCATAGAGTTCGCTTACAACCAAGCGGTGCACTCAGCAACCAAGAAGACACCATTTGAAGTAGTATACGGCTTCAACCCTCTCACCCCATTGAAGCAAACGCCACTACCACCAGCTAAGATGACCCACCTCAACGGAGCATCCAAGGCAGAGTTCATAAGGATGTTACACCAGAAGGTAGCAGAAAACTTGGAGAAGAGGACCGGCCAGTACGGGACTCATGCCAACAAGGGAAGAAAGGAGTTGATCTTTCAACCAGGCGATTGGGTGTGGCTACACCTACGGTAGGAGAGGTTCCCAAACCTAAGGAGTTCCAAGCTAGCACCAAGAGCAGATGGACCATTCAGAGTGCTCGAGAGGATCAACAACAACGCCTACAGGATCGAGCTCCCAGGTGAGTTTAATGTGTCCAATACGTTCAATGTTACTGACTTAGCCCCTTTCCATGCAGATGAACCAGTTTTGAGGACAAAACCTATTGAAGAGGGAGGGGATGATGAGGACATCAGATCGTACATCCAGCCAGGAGACCAGACTGGCCGACCAGGAAGCTTGCCCGAGACAGCCGGACCATCTGGCACGCCTGCCGGCCCAAGCAGTACCGCCGGACCCTCGACCACAAGGACCAGAGCAACCAGCATTGCCGGCGGAGAGGCTCAAGCTTCTGGCACACTTGGTGGCGACGTGGATGACATCGCCGGTCCCTCTGGTGATGCCGCCAACTCCGGGATCAACTTGGCTGGCCCTGAAGGCATTCCGGCCAGTACCTCGCACAATCCAACCGATCCAGCCGAGTACACGCGCATTTCCACTTCTACACAAGAAGACTCAGACCAAATGAGCTACCAGCTCCAGGACATGCACCTAGAGGAAGTCTCTACACCAGTGGTACCTCAAGGAGCAATGACAAGAAGCAGATCAAGGGCACTCTTCCACAAATTCAGCTTATGGGTCGACAAGCTCCTAGTGGAAGATCGACTAAGGACAATGGGCCAAAAATGCAAGGAAGAGTCCAATGGCTTCTCAACAACACAAGAGACATCAGAGACTTGGGCTTTAGTGGCAAGAGAGGTCAGGGCCCAAAGATTCTTAACCCTACTCCAAGTCGAAGACTAGGAGCAAGGCGTGTGCATGCCACAAGGACGGCCACCTTCCATTTCTTGGCCAAGAGGTAAGTTAAGGTAAGTTTCAATTCGAATATATGTCTCTTTCTATTTTGCAGGATAGGATCTAGAATATTTACTTTTATTGAGTCAAAGACATTTTAGGAATAGGTCCTTTTTCGATTATACACTTTTGTATCTTTTCTTTTTGTGCACTTTTGTAAGTTTTCCTTTTCTTATTTGAGTCGACCCTAGAAGGTCAAACTGTCGAGCATATTAATAAGGCTCCTTCCAACATTGTAGTTCGACAACCTTTTTTATATTAATAAAGATAGAACTTTTTCCCCAATAAGTTTTCTCTCAAGAATCTTGTGCGCTTAGTATCTAGTTGAGACCAGCCCTCCTAGCTCTAAGTTTGTGATTTATCACGAGGTTTATCACCCCTCGTGTGGTTCACTTCACTTTTCCATCGAATACCAATCCAAAAACCCCTATCCCAGAAGTCTAAGGTCGAGTTTCTCACCTAAACTTCTCCAAACAGCCCACGCGCATACATCCTTGAATCAAGGCTTGTATCATAACCCTACTCCAAGTCGAAGACTAAGAGCTAGGCGCGTGCATACCACAAGGTCGGCCACCTTCCATTTCTTGGCTGAAAGGTAAGAATGGTAAGTTTTCATTTATATGCTTGCCTTTTCTGTTTTGCAGGGTAGGAATTAGAAGTTTTACATTTTTGAGTCAAGAACAATTTAGGTAGTAGTCCTTTTTTGGTTATTTTCTTTTTGTAATTTTCCTTGTGCACTTTTGTAACTTTCCATTTTTCTTTTGAGTCGACCCTAGAAGGTCAAGGCTGCCGAGCATATTAATAAGGCTCCTTCATCATTGTAGTTCGACATCCTTTTGATATTAATAAAGATATAACTTTTTTCCTATGAGTTTTTCTCCTAAAGCTCTTGCGCTTAGAACCCTAGTTGAGACCAGCCCTCCTAGCTTCTAAGTTGTGATTTATCATGAGGTTCATCATCCCTCGTGTGGTTCACTTCACATATCCATACAATACCCACCAGAAAACCCTCATCCAGAAGCCTAATGCCGAGTTTCTCGCCTAATCTTCTCCAACCAATCTACGAGTGTTACGGCCTTGATTCAATGCTTGTATCATAGTTTAATAACAAGAAATCAGTTGTTTGATTCCACAAGAGGTAATATGAATGAAAAATTTCTTGCTTATGAACTCGCCAGCTCCATCACACGGGAAGAAGAGAATGTTTTGTTGAAATTGCATCTCAACTGATCTTTGAAAAGTCAGAAATTTGGGAAGAATTCAGATTTTGCTTTGAGAAAATACAACCATGTGAATCTTGAATAATTGTCAACGAAAATCACATAAAACCAAAAACCTTTAGCTGATGCAATAGGAGCATGATCCCATAAAATACAATGTATCATCTTATGTAAAGGTTTAACAGAGACTGAAATTAAAAACTGAAATATACTGAACTTTTCCAATTCACAAGCTTCACAAAGGTTTGATCTTGTCTTCTTTATTTGGATAGATTTGTTGCTTACAAGCTGTTGAAGAACCTCTCTTTGAGGATGTCAAAGCCTCTGATGCCAAATATCCTCCTCTACAATTTGTTGCCAATTTGAATAAAAGGCCTGGAACCTCGGATCTTTCAAAACATACAAGTCTTTAGGGGGATAGAACCGTAGAAAATTAGCAATATTATGGCAATAAGTAGAATTTGATAATATTGGATTTGCATGAGTATAAATTTGAATAGTGATGCAAAAATCCTTAAAATTCACTTGAATAAACTTGATTCATCATGGGAAATGGGATTGACTTGATTGTCTTTCACATAAAATTGTATTAACCTTGACTTTATGAATGGAGAGCAATTTAAATAACGAAGTTTTTAACGAGTTATTTAAATAACAATTTGTAATTGACAACGCCGATTTATATATGTGATTAGTTAACAGTAACACCGAGATACCACATTATCGTTAATTAGAATCAATTTCTGGTGTTAACGACGTTAGTGTTAATGTTAACTAATCATATACCTAAATTAGCGCTGTCAAATATAAATCATTATTTAAATGACTTATTAAAAAATTTGGTATTTAAATGTCCTAAATGCAAAAGTTCGGTATTTTAGTGACCATTTTCCCAATAATAAACTAGTTTTGTGGAATTTCACAGAAAACCAAAAATCATTATTTACTTTTGAATTTTGATATTATATGTGGTTATTGAAAATTCATTTTTTTAATGTCTCTTGATTAGCCATCCTAGATTATTGAAACATTTGTGTTTATTGTTGCTCAATTTCCTAACTATTTCTGCGAGAAATTTGGTTTTGTGGTAAATATGAAACTCGATGTCCCTTTGATCTAATGAAATATGCATTGGAAATATAATAGTCGGTAAGGAAGTATGGACAAACTGATTTTGACAGGGGATGATGAGCTCTAAAACTATGATTGGCCTGAAGGTGTTGATTATTTAGGAGATACCACAGTCGAGATGGATTAGGAAGGATCTCGAGCCAGAGACACTAAAAAGGAGAGTTTTCGATAAGAACTCCACTATAATTCTCTTGAATTCTTATTAACAAACTCAAGAACAAGAGTACAGAAACCCTAATCTTTCCCACACCTTGAACAGAGCCTCCACTTTTAGCCTAACAAACTCACATACGAGGTTGTAACCACAAACCAATACAATGCATCTAAATGAATATCTCATTATTTATACTAATTCTTATACTTCTTTTTATTGGTTGTTCTTGCTACATCATCACCTTCTCCTTTCCTAGCCTCATGTTCTTGAGATATGCTTCCAATCTCCTTATTCCACTGCTGTTATCATTACTTTCCTTTTTGAAGACAGCTTGCCATACCGAAAAGAAATAAATCCAAAATACACGCCAAACTTTTAGGATGTAAATGTGGAAGATATTTGCAACTTTACCCACTTGTTTTTGTTTTTCTTGCAATTCCAAACCTGGAATATTGCGGTCCAATTCTTTCTTTTCCCAAATTCTGCAGTAACCTAAATACTTGAATCGCCATTTTCTTGAAAAGAACGACAGATCATAATCTTTCTTCCATGATACTTATTACTGTCCATGTTCTTCTTACAAAATCGAAGTAAGTCTTTACTCCTTGTATGGAGTTCGAATTTCAACCGGCCAATTCTTGCATAACTTCTTCTGCCATGAATCCTTAAGAAAAATATCCATACAACACAAATAAAACGTACAATCAAGATTTTGTTCCAACAATCTTGCAAGCATATAAACATGCTCACAAACTGTGACAGCCACTACAAATGATATCTGTGCAATCTAGAATTTCTCATCCATCAAAGATAGTAGTAGTCTAGATCTCCATTTGTGCTTCAAGCGCAACTTCATTTCACCACATATAAGTTGTCTCATTGGTTTTGAATCCCATCTCAACATTATTATTAAAATGTTTGCTATCTTCACAATTCTCTGGGGACCGAAATATGCTTCTCTTCTCCATAACCCTGTCTTGAAATATATGACCAGCTTTATCCAGAAAGAAAAATTTATCCTCTGATTGATTCCAAGCTTCTCTTTGCATCAATTCTCGTGTCTCCCAACTGATTTTGAACTTGAAAGTACATGATTTGCAACATTTTTTAAACAAGTGATGCAATGCATTTCTTGCTTGAGGCATTATATCACACAGTTGACGTGCACAATTTTTGGTGTCTCAAATATAACAGCCACATCTAAACGATGAATTTGTTCCACTTTTGAAATAATTGAAACCTCAACTCCAAGATTGAAGTGCAAATCACCAACGACAAAAACACCATGAGACTGTGATTTATTATTTTTCTTCACGAATACAAATGGACATTACTCATTATATAATCTATGGCTTGGTTCTAAAGGTAGAAACGGTACATGAGGACAGAAAGTTGTTTTCTTCTGATGAACAATATCACTTGCTAATGTTGAATTGTTGGTCTCGCACAGCTTCTGTTCTTGAATCGAATTTGTCGCCAGAATCGTTTTTGCATCAAAAGTCAACTGGTTTTGTTCAACTGACTCTTGATGTTTGATTGCTTCACTTCCACCGAGTTTTCAGCAAGAATTGCCTCCATCTCATGTTCCTCCTCAGAACCTTCGATCAATTCTGTAGATATAATGGATCCCTTCGTTTTACATGAGTGGTCTTCTTCAATGGTACAGAGGCAAATTCGCTACAACATTTCTGAATTTTTGAAATCCTTTTTCGTGATCCATCTTTAACCGTATTTTCTCTTGATCATCATTGTTTTCAAAATACAATAGCAATTCATCCTTCACCTTGCTCCAATTTTGAAAACGAAGCAATGATTGCCTCTGTTGAAACCAAAATTGAGTTTCGCCGTCTATGACGCTTTGAGCCATATTTATTTTCTCTTTATCCGAGAAACGATACAAAAAAAAACGAAGCTCCATCCCGGAAACCCATGGTTGCGGATCACTATCTTCCAACATTGGAAATTCTCCAAACGACATCGTGATTGCTTCGAACCGAGCTCACTGCACCAATTTGATAAAAACTCAACTTTTATTATCTTGAATTCTTATAAAAAAACTCAAGAACAAGAGTACAGAAACCCTAATCCTTCCCACACCTTGAACAGAGTATCTACTCTGAGCCTAACAAACTCATATACGAGTTTGTAACCACAAACCAATACAATGCATAAACCTAAATGAATAAAATTTCTCACTATTTATATTAATTATTGTATTTCTTTTTATTGGTTGTTCTTGCCATGTCATCAGCTTCTCCTCTCCTAGCCTCATATTCTTGAAATATGCTTCCAGTCTCCTTCTTCCACTTCTCTTATCAGTTTCCTACGAGCATAGTGGATGGTCTGCAGGGAATGAGAGTATATGGTAAAGTAATAAGTCTGATGTTGATTACAAAGTGCAGTAGATAAACTAATTCTACTGCCCTTTTGTGCATTGATGTTTCAACACTATGACTCCTAGGACTTCAAGGTGATGTGGTTTGGTACGTGGTAGCATTGAACGTTGTGATGGTGAGCTTTCACGAAGATGCAACAGCCTACTTACAAGTCGTGCATGAGAAAATCTTTCAGCACGGTTACGCTCTCCTATGTGAGAGAGATGGATATTTCTTTGGTTTTTAGATATAGGTCTTTGTTTTGCTTAGTGTAAGGGAGAATAGATATGCATTTTGTACTCTTTTAAGGAGAACTTTGAACTCTATTGTCTCTTCCTACGTCTATTATGCAATTTCTCTTCACTATTTTTATGATTTTGTTTTGCACCATGTACGAGTAGTCGTTAGTCCGGCTTTAAGAATGATTTGGAGGGAATTCATGTATTGGTTTAATTAGGTAGCTAGATATTAAGATAAGTTGGGACTATTCTTCCTTTATATTTTATGTACTTCATGTTGCTTGATTGTTCATCTTATATTTTTAAGATTAAACCACGAAAGTGTTACATCTTTATTTTTGAACTAGATCTAAAAGGACAATGGAATTAAGCTGCAAATGTTGACATAAGAGGTTTTGTGAATGCCAATCAAACATGATCTTAGTCCATACTTATTTGTATAATTGCATGCAATAGATGACTAGTTAAATAATCTTGAATATTTAACTGTCACTAGAAAACTAGGTCTTTTATATAACAATTTTTGAGTTCTGGAATCTTCACAGCAATAATTATCAAATTTTGTCTAATTGTTTGCTTGAACTAATACATGTTACCATGTGATCTCACTGTTATCCAACATTTGTTATTATCGAATTTTCTAGAATTAATTACCTTATTTTTATCACTATTCATCGGTCTTAAAAGTCCAAATTGTTACAGTTAATTCCAACATAGTTTCGTTTGTTTGAATTCATATTACAACAATTAATTCTTGTGGATTTAATACCGTTAGTACTATTGTGTTTGTTATACACTTGTACGAATTACTCAGGGTTAAAACTCTATTACATCAGTTGACCCTCTAAACATCCAAGAGTTTCTGATTTCATAAATCAAAGATCGATACAAGGAATTTCATGAAAACATGAATATTAGTGTATTTTTTTAAAAAAATCTTTTGATTGCTATGACGCAGGTTCTAAAGTTGAATATGAAAGTGATGTGTCTAGAGGAAGATAGAAAAACATATTGCATAAGGTTTGATGGTAATTATAGTTTTTGAATTGTTTCATCGTCCATTTCATTTCCATTTTCTTTTTTTTCATTAGCGTTATTGGCATTTCAGCTATAACTTTTGCATCTGTTATTATATAGTATTATTTTCTATATCCTAAACCTTGCATTTTGCATTTTTCATGTTTTTTCTTAGTGTTTTCAGGTACAACGCATAAACTAATGAAGTTAAGGCATGGATACAAGGTACCAAATGTTGGAGAAGAGTTATACATGAAAAGATGGGCCAAAGTCCCTGGAGACCACGTGATCAGCCATTTGGCTGATCGCATCCAGCGGATCATACCGATCGAGACAAAATTTTGCCCGTTATCGTTCCGACCGATTACACCTGGCTGATCGTGCAGGCTGAGCCAACAACTGCTGCTGTCGTTCTAGTGATCGGCGTACTGGCCGATCCCACATGTACCATTTACCGCCACCTCACTATCGTTTATCACACCGGACCGATTGCCAACATACCGTGTGCCGTGCATCTTGCCATCCGGCCGATCGCACCCGGCCAATCATACAAACTGAGCTAACATCCTGCCGTTGCCATTCTAGCGATTGGCCATCCGACCGATCGCACCCGATCGATCATGGCACTACAAGAAAACAGCGTATTTCCGACGGCTGTATCCGTCGGAAATATGTCGGTAAAACGGTTTCTCGACTACTTTCCGATGAAAATAGTCCGTCAGGACTATTTCGTCGGAAATGCGCTTCCGTCGGGAAGGTATCGATAATTTCCGACGGATTAGCGATTAACTGTGCCATCGGAAAATTCCGACGGATGTTCGATGACATCCTTCCGTCGGAATTAACCGACGGATCTGCGATGGTCCGGATACATCGGAAAATGCCGACGAATTTTCGAGGGCATTTTTCGATGATTTGTGCCGTTGGAAATATTGTCCGATGATATTTCCCGACGGTTTATAACCGTCGGGGATTACCAACACATTTCCGACGGCCTGTTCCGTCGGGAATTTCCGACGACAGTAGCCGTCGGAAACACGAAATAATTGAAAAAATAAAAAAATTATTTTTTTAATATATATAATTTTAAAATATTTAATTATTTAATTAAATATTTTAAAAATATAAATATTAAAAAAATTAATTTTTTAATTTTATTTTAATATTTAAATTAATATTATTAAAAATAATCATACAATTAATAAAAATAATATTATAAATATTAATATTATTAAACATTTATTTTAAATTACAAATTACAAAGGAGGAGCAGGAGGAGAAGGAGGAGAAAAAAAGTCATCAGGCAATTTATTTTTTATCATTTCTACAAAGTTTTTGAGATTATTCATCTCTATTTTCATGGACGCCATTTCTTCTTTTAACTGTTCATTTTCCTCGTTTCTAACTGCAGATGTTGCGCCACCAGTATCTGCAACTCTCGCGAGTCCTGGATGACGACCCTTTGAAAATGGTACTTCCTGTAAAAATAAGAAATATTATTAAAAAATTTAATAAAAATTATTATAATATTAATTATATATTTTTTTAAAAAAAAACTTACATCAAGAACGAGACGGTTAATCTCAGAACGCGGCAATTCAGCGACCGAAGATGAAGAACCAACTTGAGATTGCTGGGTTAGAATATCACTTTTTTTCTTTTTTACTTTTTCGATGATCTCACTAACGAGACCATCTTAGATACGACCAGTCTTTTTGTTTGTGTGGACGGCCTCAAGAAGTTGCAAGTGATCTGGAGGCGCTCCAATTTCTTGTGCCTAAAAATAAAAAAATTCTAAATTAATAATTTAAAAACTTTTAAATAATAATAAATAATTAATTTACCAATTGATCGGCTCGTCTGAGAAAACTAGTCGATCCGGCATTGTGAATATAAATGCCTTTGCCTCCTCGGTCGCTCTTCCGGTTTCCCGAATTAGTTTTCGAGATAACCTCAGCGGTGGAAGATTCCCAATAACGAATAAAGTCGTTCCAAACCGACTCATTCAACCCTCTTGGTTTATCTTTTCCCTTTTTCCATTTTTGTTTCCATTCGTTCATATGGCGGGAAAATTGTATTGCAGCCTCTTTTTCGAAAGCGTCTTCCACCAATTTTGTGTTCATGGGATCCCATGTAAATTCTTGCTGCGAAATTTTAATATATATTACTAAAAAATTATTATTAAAAAATATTTAAAATAATTATATATTTAAAATTTAAATAACATACCGTAAACGTCTTGAACCAAATCTGACGTTCTTCGTACGGAATATCTCGAAATTTGGTATATGATTTATCAAAAGAGAATGAAGTATCTTTAATATAGATTTGCTTATTCCATTGTTTGAAATACCAAACCTACGAATTTTTATTACAATAGTATTAAAATAATTATTTTAAATATAATTATAGAATAGTATTAAAATAATTATTTTAAATATAATTATAGAATAGTATTAAAATAATTATTTTAAATATAATTATAGAAATTTTAATTTACCATGTCGAGTTTCCTTGACGTCTCGGATCGAGAAATGTGAGAAGTTCACGACCAGGCTGCTGAACCAATTCTTCAATTGTCATTGGTCGGAAAGAATCATTTGCAGATTCTGGAACTTGAGTTGGTATAAAACTCGGAGTCGATGACTCACCACGTCTTTGGTAAACTTGATACGACCTATAATTTTTTAATGTTTATAATATTTTTATAAAAAAGTAATATTAATAATATTTTTTATTAGAAAGTTAAAAAATATTGCAAACAATTATGATTTTCAATTTTTTAAGAATTTTATTATAATAATTTTATTATTATAATAATTATTATATTAATTATGAAGCAAGGAATTTTACGATAATTAATGGAAAATGGACAACTTATTGCCATTGTTATCGAATTGGATTCTCAGATTAGTTTCATTGTCGTTGACAATTTATACAAAAAGATATTCTTCCAAGCATATATACAAAATCGGTCGACCATAACATATTATCTAGTTGTTTGTACAAAGTTAGAATTATATCACCAACTAAATTCAGATTTACACATTGCAAAGAGTTGTCTCTAAACATTTGAAGTGAACTATCTAAACTTGAATTCTCAGAACGGAAAAGCAAAGTGAAACTTCAAAAATTCCTTGGTATAATTGTTTATACTAAAACAAATTGATCAATGGAACAAATTAAAATCTATTTTTTTTTTGACTAAAACAAATTGATCTAAATAATCCGACTCGGCTCGGGTTAGTCGCCTCAGTAGTGTATATTTTTTAAGAAAAACTTACATGATTTGCGGCGATTTGCAGATATTTGCAGCGACGTACGGCGGAAGAGGATGAGATCCGAAGGAGAGAAACCTGAAAAAGGAAGAAGAAGAAGAAGAAACGGCCGTAGGTTATATTAGATATTTCCGACGGCGATTTCCGTCGGGAATCCATCGGATATATAATAAATATTTTTGCCAAATCCCGCGTTGGAAATTATGTTTCCCGGGTAAAATTTTAATCCGTCGGAAATCCGTCGGAGTGCCGTCGATGAAGTTAAAACCTGTGCATGATCGACAAATAGTTTGCACACGTTGCAATTGATGGTATTCCGACGGATTGCCAACGGATGTACGTAAGCCGTCGGAAATCCGTCGGTTACGTATATCAATTAAAGATTTCCGATGGATTTCCAACGGTTTTAGCAAACAAAGGAAGTTGTCCGAAACTACTCCAATTCTAGCAATAGCCAAAGCAATGTACCTTGTTAAACAAAATATTTGTATTACTTATTTATTATTGTTATTTCAAATTAAAAATCATTTTAGAATTTTAGTAGACTTTTAAATAAATTTATTAATTTCTCAATTTTGCATAACTGTTTATAGAACCACGAAGAAAATGTGAACATTTTTTACAAGCTTTTTTGGTGAAAAATAAAATAAAACATTATTATCACAAATTTAATCTGAATCTGATGAATATTCCAAATTTACTGAATTTTGGTCGTCAAACTCGCCAATCTCTTCTTCTGAATCTTGAAACACGTTGTAATCTTCGTTCGTGGTGTCATCAACAACAAGGTTAACTTCAAGAGAAGTTTCTATTGAACCTAAGTTACCAATTGTGCTTTGTTGCATAGGCTCTTGTTCGGTAATACCACATACCATTCCTCTAGGATGTATTGAGGTCACTGTAATCCAAGGATCTTGCTTGTTTCTCACACGAGGATATCGAATGTAACAAACCTGGTCCGCTTGTGATGCAAGTATAAAAGGATCATATTTTCGATGTCGCTTACGAGAGTGGACAGATGTAACACCAAATTTGTCTTCACGTTGACCCATGACAGGGTCATACCAGTCACAATAGAACACAATACACCTCAAATCAATCATTCCTGGATAGTGAACTTCTAATATTTCACGAAGAATACTATTGTATACAATTTCTCCCGATTGAGATGATACACCATAATTACAAGTTGTTTGTGAGTTTCCTTCGCGATGACTCTTAAAAGCATAACCACGAGTGCAGTACATTGGATAAGATTTTGCAGTAAATGTAGGACCACTCACCAACTCAACTAACCACATGGGAAACGTTATGCCCCTAGAAGGACCTGTAGTAACCTACAAAATAATAGAATGTATTAAATTATAAATATATATATATATATATATATAGATATATAGTAAACTATTATTGAAAATTATGTAATTAATTGTGGTAACACTAACATAAAAATGCAACCATTTTGCAAATTCGCTTTTTTTAAGTTCGGCCAACTCATTCTCGCTGTAATCTGAATAATGAACACGTATTTGTTCCATGTATATCCTGTTAATTATAAAAAAATAAATTAACAATAAATTATAATAATAACTAAAAACAAAATTAAATTGAATGTACCTTTCATATTCCAAAACGTCATCGCAATTTGTCAAAATATACAAATGCAAGTGATTGTGTTCCTCCTCTGATAGGCGTCGCATCTTCCCTTTTCCACTTAAACGTCCAATTTGTGCAAATATTTCTTGCACATACACTGGATAGCTTGGTTTTTCTCCTCCATCATCATGTCGTGAAGGCCGTCTATTTTTTGTTTGCACTTGCGATGGAAAATAGTAGCTAGCAAAGTTAGATGTTTCTTCATTAATACTTTGTGCGACGATTGAACCTTCAACCCTGGCAAGATTTTTAACTTTTTCTTTAGGTGGAACATATATCTCTCAAAAGGATACATCCATCTGTACTGAACAGGTCCTCCAAGGGCTGCTTCTCTAGGGAGGTGAATAGGAAGATGCTCCATAACATCAAAAAATGTTGGTGGAAATATTTTCTCCAGGTTACAAATGAGAACCGGTATTTTTCCCTCCAAATTTCGGATATCGTCTACAGTAAGTGATCTTGTACATAAATCTCGGAAAAAAGCACCAATCCCTACATAAAAATATATTTTAATATCATATAATATATGAAAATATTATTATATATATAATAATGTAAATTTAACGTCGTACCTGCAATTGCTCCGTGGACGTTTTTAGGCAGTAGATCGCTAAAGGCAAATGGGAATAATCTTTGCATGACAACATGATAATCATGACTTTTCATCCCTGAAAATTTACCTTCAATAGTATCGACACAATTACGAAGATTAGATGCATATCCATCTGGAAATTTGACACTATGCTTAATCCAGTCAAAGAATTCATCTTTTGCATGCGCATCTAACCGGAATGCGGGAGACAATGATTTTCCATTTGACATTACATGTAGTTCCTTCCGGGAACAAATATCCGGCAAATCCAATCTAGCTTTCAAATTATCTTTTGTTTTTCCTTGCACATTTAGAACGGTATTCATTATGTTGTCGAAAAAATTCTTCTCAATGTGCATAACATCTAGATTATGGCGCAACAAATGGTCCTTCCAATATGGTAAATCCCAAAAATACTCTTCTTGTGCCAATTATGGTATTCGCCACAACCATCAACAGGGTAATGTCCGTTACCTCCACAAGAAGTCGTTCTCTCAGCACCAAAATCTCTAAGTTGAGTCAACATATAATTCCCGTCAAAAATAGGAGGTGGAGCATCAAAATTTTTTTTGTTTTTCCTAAACAATGTCGTGCTCCGGCGATATGGATGATCTTGTGGTAGAAATCGACGATGACAATCGAACCAACTAGTCTTTCGTCCGTGTTTCAGTTGGAACGCATCAGTATTATCTTGACAATATGGGCATGCTAATCTTCCATGCGTCGACCATCCTGATAACATACCATATGCTGGAAAATCACTTATCGTCCACATAAGTACAACTCGCATCAAGAAGTTCTGTTGGTTGGAAACATCGAATGCTTCGACACCATTTTCCCATAATATTTTTAACTCATGAATTAGTGGCTGCAAGAAAATATCAAGCGATCGCTTAGGATGCTCTGGGCCAGGGACGAAAATTGTTAGAAATAAAAACTCTCGTTTCATGCACAAAGAAGGAGGCAAATTATAAGGTGTAACGATAACTGGCCACAACGAGTATTGCCTCCCATGCTTCCCAAAAGGATTGAATCCATATGTAGATAACCCGAGGTATACGTTTCTAGGCTCATATGCAAAACTAGGATAAACCTGTTGAAAATGTTTCCATGCTTCTGCATCCGAGGGATGCACAATTTCTCCATTCGAATTATGTTCTGCATGCCATCTCATAGGTTTTGCCGTGTGTTCAAATTGATATAACCTCTTTAACCTCTTTGTTAATGGCAAATACCACATCCGTTTATGCGGAATAGGTACTCTACCGCTTGTCTCTTGAAATCGAGGTTTGTGACAAAATCGACACTTCATGCGGTTTTCATCATTTCTCCAATAGATTATGCAATTGTCAATACATACATCGATCATCTGATATGGCAATCCAAGACCAGATACAAGTTTTTGAACCTCGTAATATGAAGCAGGTGCAATATTATCTTCAGGTAATATATCTCTAACAAAATCAGCTATCGCATTCACACAATCTTCAGGCAAGTTGAAATCCGTCTTTATCGTCATCAACCTGCTTGCAGCAGATAAAGGCGATAATCCATCTCTACATCCTTTATACAAAGGCTGCTTGTATGCATCTAACATATCAAAAAATTTCCGGGCTTCCATATTAGGTTCCTCTATTCTGCTAATATCTTCGATGTACGATTCTCTTTGTTCACGAAATGCATCATTCACCATCTGAACAGTATCTTTGTTTATATCAACTTTTGATGTCGGTTCCTCTACCCTAACATTAGTATTATCTATCCTTTTTGAAGTACTACCATAATATTGCATCGTTGCATCAGTTTCTCCATGTGAATACCAAATTTTGTAACCCGGCATAAATCCATTCCTATACAAATGATTACGTACTTCTCTAACAGAGATTAATCTATGATTTCGACATTTAATACACGGACAATACATTTTACCGTATTCCGATGTCATGCTATTCTTTGATGCAAATGTCATAAACTCTTCAACACCTTGCGCAAATTCATCAGTCAATTCCCCCGTGGTTGAATCATATCGAGGTTTATCCATCCACGATCGAAAATACTCAAAAGAACCCGAAGAACACATTTTTAAAAAAATTTTGGTTCTGTTAAAATTTTGAAAGATCATAGCTTATTTATACTGAAAATAGATATTATCACGATTTTTTAACAGATTATTAAGAATTATTAACAGATAATTACGAACTATAAAAAGATTATTCTTCAGAATATTCTCTATTTCCGACGGAATTCCGACGGTTACCGACCACAGCCGGATATTCACGTATTTCGAATAAATCTTATCAAAATAAACCGACGGTTTTCCGACGGATGTCCGACCATAGACGGATAAACACACAATTTTAACAAGGTACGTATATTTCCGACGGATTTCCGACTGTATCCGACAATGGTATGATAGTTCCGATGGGTTTCCGACGACCTCTACCGACGGATTCCCGACGGGCTATAAAATACATAATCTGTCACGAACTCATCGGAATATTACCGACGTATCTGAAGCCGTCGGTAATATTCCGACGATTTCAAGAGGATATCCCGACAATTAGGATATCGTCGGAAACGCAACGGGTTACCATCAGTTTTCACCATCGATTTACCGACGATCTCTATGGCGTCGGAAATTACCAACGGACCTCCGACGGTTTCAAATCCCTTGGTTATTTGTCGCTTATCCGTCGTAATGTCGTCGAAAAAGGCCGACGGTTTTTTGTCCGTCGGAAATGCCGTCGGAAATGTTAATGTTTTCTTGTAGTGTGGAGACCGAGCAAACACATGCCTGCTGTAGTTCTAGCGATAGGCCATCCGGCTGATAGACCACGTATCGGGCATCTAGCCATCTGGCCGATAGACCACGTACCTCGCATCTAGCCATCCTGAAGATCTAGTGAAAATTTTGCTCTTGGATTTTTGTTCTTGCTACTTGCAATTTCTAGTGAAAGTTTTCTATTCCTTATCTATGTTTATCTAGTCTTACTTCATTGTTTTTACCATTCATATGAACATGTATTGAGTAGTTTGCTTTACGGATTGTGGATAAGATCAATTAGGAGAATTTGATGTTGACTTAGGATTTTTTAGGTAGATTAGATAACAAATCATTTATGTTTAGATGTGTTTAATGCTAAGATTGAAATAGCTAATCATGTTGGTGTTTCTCCTAGTGGAGAAACCAATTAGATTTGGTTAAAATAACCAAACTTGGGTCTATTTTATTGTATTAGGGTTATGAGGGAGTATATAAACTAGTTTTACCCTAATTTTAGAGGCAATTTTTGGATCTCATTAGAGAGAAAAAACTTCCGTCAGTGATTTTTCAAAACAACGTTTGGAGGCTAAAACATGCTCTGATCAGGCTGAAAATTTTAGGAGAGTTTCTTGAATCATTGATATAAATATTCAATAGTGGGATTTGCGTTTCAACTTTTGGTTTTTGAGAAAATGGAGTTTTAGCGTGGCTGTTCACTGTAGAAGCGATTTTAGATTTCAGCAGTTACTGTCTTGAGTGCTTGCGAAATCCAACGGTGAAATCTTCCCGTTTTGAGCTGAAATGTTTTAGAGGTACTTTTTACTTGTTTATATAGGGTTTTTATGGTGGAGATCTGATTTGGTGGCCAAAATTCTAGTGAACTTAGGGTCGTTTGGGACTGCATATTTTAGTGTCTTGTATTGCTCTCTTGTGCTGTTTTCTCTTGTGTTGAGATTGCTCTTTGGAGCCTTATTCTCTCTATCTGTTCTATGGGAGCGGAGTGGACGTGGTTGTAACTTATATCATTTGATATAGTGTATTTTTGAGTGGACTACGATCCCGTGGTTTTTCCTTCTCATATCGAGGAGGTTTTCCACGTAAAAAGTTTGTGGTCTCGTTTACTTTTCTGCTGTAAATTATTGCTGTCATCGTCTCTATAATTTTCTTGCAGTTTCACACAAGTATGGGGAAATTTATTCCACTGCGCCATTGTTACGTGTTTTTATGTTTTCCCCAACAAAGTGGTATCGGAGCCAGGTTTGAGATCTTTGGATTTCTTGATAACTTTGGGTTATTGTTTTGGCTTGTGTGGACGATGGAAAATATTGGCAGAATAATAAGCTTGAGTGGTGCTAGTTATCATCTATGGAAAGGCAAGATGCAAGATCTGCTTTTTGTGAAGGAATTTCATGTTCAAGTTTTTTAGCATGCGAAACCTGATGAGAAATTTGATGACCAACGGAAGTTGCTACATCGTCAAGTATGTGGTTTGATAAGCCAATGGGTAAATGATAATGTGTTGCATCAATATTGAAAATGAGACTAATGCTCCTTCTTTGTGGTTGAAGCTGGAGCAGTTATTTGCTAAAAAACTAGGAATAACAACATGTACATGATGAAAACGTTACTTGAATTGATATATCATGAGTGAAATCCGATGATAGATAACTTGAATGCGTTTCAGGGATTGCTCAACAAACTTTCGGGCATGGGAATTAAGTTTGATGAGGTGATTCATGGTTTATGGCATCTTGGTACATTACAAATTCTTGGGAGGTGTTTACGATGTTTCTTTGTAACTCCGTGTCGGGGAGCGTGATCTCAATGGATTTAGTGAAGAATAGTGTTTTAAATGAGGAAACAAGAAGGTAGTCAAATTCTAGTTTCTTGCGTTCAGATGTATGGTTACTGAGTCAAGGGGGAGGAGTTCTTATAGAGAGTCCAAGAAGGACAAAAACAAGAGCAGGGGAAAATCTAACAAATTTGCGAATATAGAGTGCCATTATTGTCATAAGAAAGGGCACATGAAAAAGGTTTGCTGGAAGTTGAAAAAGGACAACAAGTAAAGAAATAAACAAAGAGATAGTGAAGACCGAGTAACTGTTATGGACGATCAATTTCTTATTCTCATTGAGAATGATGCCATTAATGTTGCATGCCAAGAGACTAGTTGGGTTATTGATAGTGGAACTACTACTCATGCTACATCACAGCGGGATTTGTTCATTACCTATACGTCAGGTAGTTATGGTTATGTGAAGATGGGTAATGATGGTGTTGCTCAGGCTGTTGGTATTGGTACTATTTGCTTAGAGACTAGTATTGGTACTACACTTCTTCTTAAAGGAGCGAAGCATATCCCAAATGTTTGGTTGAACTTGATATCCAAAGGTAGACTTGATGATAAAAGTTTTTATAGTTTATTAAGAGGGGGTAAATAGAAACTTTCATGGGGTTCTATGGTTGTGGCTTGGGGTGATAAGTCTTCATCATTCTATGGTTGTGGCTCGAGGTGATTAGTCTTCATCATTCTATTGTTGCATGCTAAGGTCCAAAAGACATGGTTAATGCAATGGAGAATGATGATGCCTGTGAGGTATGGCATAAGAGACTCAGTTACTTGAGCAAAAGAAGATTATCTATGTTGTCAAAGAAGGAAGCCATTACGGTATCTCTGGTTTGCACTTGCAGAAGCATGCACATTGTTTTGCAGGAAAAAAACACAGAGTTTCATTCAAATCTTTTGCATCTTGTAGGAAATCTGAGATACTTGATTTGATACATTTAGATGTGTGTGGTCCAATGGAGACAAAATCTTTTGGTGTTGCATCATATTTTTTCACATTCATTGATGATCATTTTAGGAAGTTGTGGGTTTTCACTATGAAGACTCAGGATACAGTTTTGGGATATTTCAATCATTTTGTGGCATTGGTTGAGAGACAGACAAGAAAGAAGTTGAAATGTATTCGTAGTGATAATGGTGGCCAGTATTCTGGACCACTCGACGCTTATTGTACGGAACATGGTATTAGACATCAGAAGACGCCACCTAATACTCCACAGATGAATGGGTTGGCTGAAATGATGAAAAGGACGATTATTGAGAGGATTAGATGTTTGATTTTACATTCAGGTTTGGCGATGACTTTCTAGGATGAAGCTTTGAGCTCAATGTTGAATCTTTCACCAAGTGCTCCATTGGGAGGATGACATTCTAGAAATTATGATCGTAATGAGTATGTGTTACTTACTGATGGGGGAGGACCTGAAAGTTTTGGTAAAACTTTAGAGGATGAACACAAAGATAAATGGTTTAATGCCATGAAAGATGTGATGAATTCTTTTGCTGAGAATCACATGTTTGAGTTGGTGAAGTTGCCTAAAGGTAAAAAGGCGTTGTTTAATAAGTGGGTGTATAGGATTAAGCATGAAGAAAACAGTTTGCATCCTCGATACAAGGTTAGGTTGGTTGTGAAAGGATTCAACCAAAAGAAGAGAATCGATTATGATGAAATATTTTCTCCTGTTGTGAAGATGTCATCCATTCGGGTTGTACTTAGACTGGCAGCGCGCCTTGATCTAGAGGTAGAGCAAATGGAAGTAAAGTGATGAGGACACCAGATCGTCTGGTTGGCCAGAAGATCTAAATGACTGACCAGAAGGTATGCCCGAGACAGTCGGGCCATTTGGTGCATCTGCTAGGCCAAGCGGTACCACCGGCCATACGATCAGCCAGGCCGGGATGACCAACTTTGCCGGCGGAGAGGCCCAAACCTCTGGCGACGTGACTAACACCACCGGCCCACCAATCGATCTGGCTGGCTCCAATATCAACTCGGCCAGCTCTACAAACGGCCCAACCAGCTCAAGCGATCACACGACCATTTCCACCTCTACACAAGGAGACTCATATCAAATCAGCTACCAACTTCAAGGCATGAACCTAAATGAAGTCTCTACACCAGTGGTGCCACCAGGAGCCATGACAAGGAGAAGAACAAGGGTACTCTTCGACAAGTTCATATTGTGGGTAGACAAGCTCCTAGAAGACCAACGACAAGGAGTATTATGGCAAAAGAGCTCAAGGCCCAACACTTTATAACCCTATTTCAAATTGAAAAGTGAGCACGTGTAACAAAGATCGGCCACCTTCCATTTCTTGGCCGAATGGTAAGTGGATAAGTTTCAATTATATATTTGCCTTTTCTAATTTGCAGGGTAGGAATTAGTAGTTTTCTATTTGTTGAGTTAAGAACATTTAAGTAGATGTCCTTTTTCGGTTATTACCTTTTGTAATCTTTTCTTTATGCCTTTTTGTATTTTTTCCTTTTCTTTTTGGGTCGATCCTAGAAGGTCATAGCTGTTGAGCATATTAATAAGGGTCCTTTCAGCATTGTAGTTCGACAAGTTTTTAATTATTAATAAAGAGAGCATTTTTCTTACGAGTTTTTCTCGTAAAAAATCTAATCACTTAGAACCCTAGTTGATAGCAGCCCTTCTAGCTTCTAAGTTGTGATTTATCATGAGGCTTTCCTTCCTCGTGTGGCTCCCCTCACCCCACCACCCAATATCCACCAGAAAACCTCATTACAGAAGCCTAAGGCCGAGGTTCTCGCCTAGTATTCTCCAACCGGTCTAAGAGTGCTACGGTCTTGATTCAAGGCTTGTATCATTTTGGTATCAGAGCTACTGAGTGAGCCCAGAAGAGCCCAAAAAGTTTGAGAAGCAAGTTAAGGAGCTCCTGGAGAAAGGCTATGTTCGAGAGAGCCTCAGTCCATGTGCCGTACTGGTATTGCTAGTCCCCAAGAAGGATGGGATTTGGCGAATGTGAGTAGACTGTCGAGCCATCAACAACATCACAGTCAAGTACTGGCACCCTATACCACGACTGGATGACATTCTGGATGAGCTGAGTGGAGCCACAGTCTTCTCTAATATAGACCTCAAGAGTGGATACCACCAGGTCAGAATGAAAGAAGGTGATGAGTGGAAAACTCCTTTCAAGATAAAGCAAGGACTCTACGAGTGGACAGTCATGCCATTTGGCTTGACTAATACCCCAAGCACCTTCATGCGTCTTATGAACCAAGTTCTTAGGACGTACATCAATAACTTTATAGTATTTTACTTTGATGTTATACTTGTCTATAGTAAATGCCTTAGGGAACACATCACACATCTTGAGATGGTGCTTAAAACCCTTCGACAAGAAGAGCTTTATGCCAGATCAAGAAGTGCACCTTTCGTACCGACAAGCTTATTTTCTTAGACTTTGTTGTGAGTTCACAGGGCTTACAGGTTGATGAGGAAAATATTCCAGCCATACAAGAGTGGCCAACACCGAGCAACATCAGCCAAGTAAGAAGCTTTCACGGTCAGGCCAGCTTCTACCAGAGATTTATGCCCAACTTCAGCAGCATTGCCTCACTATTGACGGTAGTTGTGAAGAAGACTGTGGAGTTTAGCTGGGGAGAAGCTCAAGAGAAGGCATTCCAATCCTTGAAGGACAACCTAACTCATGCACCAGTGCTAGTCCTGCTCGACTTTAATAAGACGTTTGAGGTGGAATGTGATGCCTCTGGAATAGGCATAGGCACAGTGCGAACCCAAGGAGGAAGGCTAGTGGCATACTTCAGTGAGAAGTTAAGTGGGGCCTTACTTTATTACCCAACTTATGAAAAGGAGTTTTATACCCTAGTCCAGGCTTTGGAGACTTGGCAACACTATTTGTTATCCAAAGAGTTTGTGATCCACACTGATCACGAGACTCTCAAACACCTTAGAGGGCAAACCAACCTCAAGAGAAGACATGCTAGGTGGATGGACTTCATAGAAATCTTCTCTTACGTAATCAAATACAAAAAGGGCAAGGGTAATGTGGTAGTCTATGCACTATCAAGGAGGTTTGCATTGATCTCAACAATGGAAGCAAAGGTTTTAGGATTTGAGCACATCAAAGACTTATACAGGGATGATCCTGACTTTGCTGAGAGCTACAACGAGTGTGGCACAGGGAGTCATGGCAAGTTCTACATCCATGATGGGTTCTTGTTCCGGGAGAGAAGGTTGTGCATACCAAGGATCCCTACGAGAGCTTATCACCCGAGAAACTCATGGAGGAGGTCTTATGGCCACTTTGGTGTTGACAAGACACTAGTCGTGGTTAAGAATCACTTCTATTGGCCACACATCAAGAGATCAGTAGAAGCCCATTGTGCAAGGTGCATCACTTGCAAGAAGGCGAAGTCCCGAGTGCACCCTCATGGATTGTATCTCCCTCTGCCTATACCTACACATCCATGGATAGACATTTCCATAAATTTCGTCCTAGATTCGATCTCTAAGTACTAATGTGTTTGCATGTGCACTTACAACAAATTTCGTTGGGTTAAAAGATGAGAAATTAAGTTTTTGGCTCCATTGTCGGTGACCAATAACATTGCCTAAAGTTTAAAATTAATATTTTGTCTAAAAAATTTGTTATTAATACATAACGTTTTTTCTTGTGTGTTTCATTTTATGACCAGAATCAGAGGGTGACAATGTCATTGCTTTAAACAACCAAGAACTCGCAAGACTAGAAAGGCTAAATCGAAAATTCAAGTCAAGACAATTCAATATGACTAATAACTTTGACAACATGGATAATCAAGTTTAGTTCCTAGCACCCAATTCGAATGGATCTGAAGCTAACCAAAGGAGACAACAGGAGGTCGTCATACTTTAGGAGATTATGACATGCCAAATGCATTCTACACCAAACGATCTACGATTCAGTTTTCTCCAATCGCAAGGAATTATTTTGTTATCAAGCCACAAATAATTGTTTTGGTGAAGCAGAGTCAGTTTCATGGATTACCTTATGAAAACCCCATGGATCATATCGAAACTTTTGAGGAGATTTTCAGCACGATCAAGGCAAATGGAATGCCAGCTAACTACCTGATGTGCACTCTTTTCAAATTTTCTCTGGCATATAAGGTAATTTGTTGGTTGAAGCAGTCCATGATCTTTAACCACTTGGGATTAATCCAAGTCTGTGTTCTTGAACCATTTCTTTACCAAGTCTAGGTCCAAGCTTTTGAGGAACATGATCTCGAAATTTAAACAAGCTGGTGCATAATCTTTCTATGAAGCATGGGAGAGGTTTAGAGAGTATATAAGAGATTTCCCTAATCATGGATTTAGTGAGCCAAGTATTTTGAGCGCCTTTTACCGTGGTATTGAGGAAAAATTTCATATGACACTAGATATTGCCAACAACGATGATTTCATGACCAGGCAGATTGATGAGGTTTACACTCTAATCAACAACTTGACTGCTAATAACAACAACCACTGCCCAGAGTTTGATAGAAGGCAGAGGAATATCATGAGCTTGGAATCATAGAGGACAGAGGAGCTCAATGCAAAAATGAACATGATTTTGAAAATAGAGCATCTGAATCGGTTAGTTTTTGTGATGAGATTGAGGAGATGGACACTTCCTCAGGAAATATGGGGAGTTATATCTATGATTAAATTGATGTAAGCTACATTGGAAGAGGGCAATAGTTTCAGGGCAATTTATTTAGCACAAACTATAGAAATCATTTGAACTGTCCTATAAGCATCAATGTTGAGAATCTTTTGGATCAAATCTATCCTCGTAACTAGTCTTTCCAACCCAATCAGACTTTTCAAGGTAACTTGGAACAACAATTCCATAATAGAGGGTAAGGTAGCAATTTTGACGAGAGTTTTCAGAAAATTTATCAAGCGCCAGTTGTTGTCCCAACACCTCCTGACAGTAAAATTAAGTTCATGTTCCAACAACAGTTGGAAGGGACACAAAAGAATGCCCAAGACATCAGTACTAAGGTTGAAAGTATGTATAGGGATCTGAACGGCCAGTATGAGGCCTTGTTTGTGCATAAGACACTTGATGTTCAGGTAGCTCAAATCTCAGCACCTGTTAAAGAAGGCACAAAAAGCTCTCTCATGTACAACTAATGCAAATCCGAGTAACCAATGTAGTGCAATGATGACCTTCGACAATATTAGAAATACAATTGATGAAGTTGATTTAGAAGAAGAGAGAAATTTGGATACAGATTCGTCGAGATCAATCGGCCTAACAAGGAAATCGATTGATCCTCAACAACGACAGAATTTGCAAATTGTTTCAGGATCAACCTAACCCCAAGGAAATCAATCAGGGAAAAACTTGTAATGTGCATGCCATGAGGACGCCAACAAGCCCTGAGCACCATTTCCTATTCCAC
This sequence comes from Pugionium cornutum, assembly GCA_018901935.1. Taxonomy (NCBI): domain Eukaryota; kingdom Viridiplantae; phylum Streptophyta; class Magnoliopsida; order Brassicales; family Brassicaceae; genus Pugionium; species Pugionium cornutum. Next base: position 18,785,137 of record CM032162.1, on the reverse strand, counting down.
CTAGACATCTTTTTCCACCCATCAACGTAGAAAAGTTAGAAGGTTTCAACAAGATAGCAAGAAGACTTCCTCATGGTACATCATATGAGGATGCTTGTGAAATTTGTTATGTCAGTTCTTCAAGTTCTGCAAAGAAATAGATGATGAGATAGAGGAACTCTATAACAAGGCAAGGAACCCAAGCACAACACTAAAGACATTGCAGGGAAGTTTTGATTTCCATGTTCTATTGCCGGGGTTGGTTTTGATGACTCTTTATGCGACTCTATTTCATGCATGAATGTAATATTGAAAACTCTTTCAGCAAAGCTAAAACTTCTTGGCATCACATCTTCTCACGGGCCAACTGAGTTTGGTAACTCCTCAGTCCAAACTCCACAAGGTTCGATTCTCGATCTACTAGTTCAAGTAGGAAATTGTCTTATTCCTACTAATTTTGAGGTTTTTGAGATGAGAGAAGGGTCCACAATGCCACTGATATTTGGACTTCGAGTACAAGATCAAATGTAAGGAAACTTTTTCTTAAGGCTAGAGCGATTCTTACACCTGAGATACAAGGGAAATGTGAAGATGTTGTGAACAATTTCATGAGCAGGGTTCTGAAACTGAAGTTGATGGATAATGGGATTTGTTTCATAGCAAGTTCTAGGGTTTTCCTTTCCTGAAATCAGACAAAGTCGAGCTTTTGACTATAAACAAGCGCTTAATGGGAGGCAACCCACTGGTATCATTTTTTTTTCTTTTTCTTGTTTTAGGTATCTTTATTTTTTCTGATTTACTTTAACACCGGAACGGTGTGAAGTAAGTCTGGGGAAAGATGTTTATTGGTTACCTATTTTTCTCTTTTGTTTTGGTGTTTGAGTTAGTCTACTTGTTTAACCTTTGGTTATTATAGTGAAATTTTTTTCAACCATACTTTGGAACTAATTATTTGATACTAACTTTTGTGACCATTCTAACACCTTTGACTGCAGACTTGCCTGAATGGAAACCCGTAAGCAAATCAACTTACCGAGACAACCATACCACTTGACAATTCAATGATCAACGTTAAATCCAACCCGAATGAATATAATTTTCTCGTCATGGGGTTTGATATTCATGAGCTAGATCATCTATGTGGTAAAGTACAGTTGTCCCCTCTCTTCCCTTCAAATTTGTAGACCCCTTATGCTGAATTAGATATGAATTAAGTGGAAACATATCTGGGGCAGGGTGTAGACTCGGAACCTTTAGATCTCATGGAAATGTTTTTCATAGGATGATCGATTAAAAAACACAATGATACCCTATAAAAGAAGGTGGAAGTCAATCATCAGGGAAGGATTCGATAAAAAAAATACAATGATACCCTAGAAAAGTAGGGAGAAAAAAGTTTTAAAAAGGTGAAAAAAGAGAGAGAAAAAGAACTAGAATTTAAAAAAAAGGAACATAAGAGGGATGAGTCTTTAAGGTTCTTTGATCGATATTTTTTCGATGAGACTACATGCTACACTAAAAGAAAACAGTCAATTTGCCACTCTAATTTGCGACCATATTTGTGGTTGCAAATTATACGACTCGGATGCCACGCTTTTGTGATTAATTTACGACTATACGAATGTCATCGCATATTTGTCGTACTTTTGGGATTAAAACCAGTAGTCGCATATTGGTCGCAATATGCAACCAAACTACGACCAACTTACGACCAGGGTCCGTAGTCGCTATTCAGTCGCAAATTTGTGACCAAATAGCGATTGCATGTGGTAGACCCATATTATGGTCGCAATTAGGTCACAAAATTTGTGACCAATATGCGACCATTGTGGGAGTAGCACTTTAGTCACAAAGTGGTGGCTAAACGACAATATGGAAAACATGTGCGAAGTAGATATACCTACAAATAAACGACCACACTTCTGTGCTCGCAAAATAGTCACAAAGTAGTGACAAAATCTTTTATATATATATGCCCCCACGTCTATTCTCTCATTTGGAGAATCGAAAGTAAAAAAACATCAACCATGTGGGAGAATTACAATAATGCAAGAGATTGAATGTACAAAAGGATTGATTATCAAACAAGAAATATATCGGTGGAATTTGTACAAATCATAGAGCAGTTTATGAATTTGGTAAGTTGTCAACCAATAGCTCAAAATTGTGGAGGTAAATTTTTCTGTCCTTGTGTTAGTTGCAAAAATAATAAATTTCTTCCGGGATGCAAAATTTGGAATCATCTGTATAGACGAAGATTTATACCAAATTATTATATTTGGTATAAACATGGAGAATAATTGAATATTAAGTTAGGCATGAGTAGTCATTGTGATGATATCCATAGAAATCGGGGAGGTACATGTTGTACTAGTGAAGAAAATATGTACAACCGGTAATAAATATGTTGAAATGGTGACCGATGCATTTCGTGAGACTACGACTGATGAGTACAATAATCGTCATGAGAAAGGCTTTAATAATATAGAAGAACCTAATTCACAAGCACAAAAATTTTACAACATGTTAGAACCTACAAAAAATCTATTGTATGATGGTTTTCATGAAGGGCACTCACAATTATCTTTAGCTGCTTGGTTCATGAACATTAAATCTGATTTTAATCTTGCTGAAAAATGCATGGACTCTTGTACGGAGTCGTTTACTGAATATTTTCTGAAAGAGAATCAAGCAATTGGTTCATATTACTAAATCAAAAAATTGATGCAAAATTTTTAGGGCTCCCATTTTATACAATTGACGTGTGTGTTCATAATTTTATGATCTTTTGGAAAGAAGATAAAAATTGAGAAAATGTAAATTTTGAAATTTCTCCCGATATAAGCCAAGTGAGGGTAAGACGAGAATACCTTTCAGTCGTATGTGGTATTTACCTATAGGCGACACACTTAAGAGAATGTATCAAAGCGAGAAAACTGCAGTGGAAATGAGGTAGCACGCAGAGCATAAAGTAGAAGACGGAGAAATGAGTCATCCATCTGATGTTGCGGAGTGGAAAATTTTTCAATATCTAGAACCAAGATTTGCTGCTGAATCTTGAAATGTTTATCTTGGCTTATGTACTAATGAGTTTAATCCAATTAGGATGTCTCGTAATCATTCATTATGGTCGGTGATTATCACTTCATATAACTTGCCATCTGATATGTGTATGAAGAAAGAGTACTTGTTTCTTATAATTCTAAATTCGAGGCCAAATCATCTGCGCGCTAGTCTAGATATCTTCCTCCGACGTTTGATTGATGAGTTGAAAGAATTATGGTCTATGGGAGTTGAGATATACGATATGTCTTTGAATCAAAATTTCAATTTAAAAGATGTGTACTGTGGACGATAAGTGATTTTCCAACGTATGGAATATTATCAGGATGGATAACGTATGGTAAACTGTCTTGCCTAATGGATGATACCAAGGCATTTGAATTACCAAATGGTAGAAATACGTGATCAGAATCAACAAAACTACATACAGAGCTTGGAGATGCTTGTCAGCTACTTCCAACGGACGGATCATGGATTTGCAACCTTTATGCGAGGCAATTAATGTGCCGAAAATGATGCCACCCGGACAATCAAATGCGTTGCCATCATTTTCGCCTCTTGATAACAAGGGGGAATTGCTAAAAATAACCTAAACTTACCTGCAAATGCAAGTTTAACCCCCATGAAAACATTCTTTCAAAACTAACCAATGAGGGTAGATAAATTACAAAATACTTCTTTTGATTAAAAAATAATGTAGAAATGTCAATTACGTTTGAGTCTCTGCGTGCTTTTATGGGATCAAAACAGACTTCTAGAGAAGTCTGTTTTGTAAAAAAAAATACAAAGTATACTTTTCGACAAGTTTGCTTGGTAAAAACAAATACCTAAGTCAAATAAAAATCATGAAATATGTAAAACAAAATTAAAATGTTATTATCACAATTTATATACATATCAAAAATACATAAAAGTTATAATGAATTCAAAAATAAGGAGATTAGATTCAATCTAATGGTATCAAATATTTGCTAATTTTTGTTGTTATGTGTTGTGGGTTAATAGTTGATGTTTGTCTAGAAAATTAATATTAGAATTTGAAATATCAAATGCAAAACTTGAAAATTTAGATTTACAAATTTTTAAGGGAAAATTTTTTGAATTTTGCATTTACTTACTTATCTTTAACATATTCATCCATTGTTTAACAAAATTTTCGCACATTTAGTGAAACTTATTATTTAGGATTTAGGGTTACACAGACTTCTCGAGATGCCTGTCATAGATTTAACAAAGCAGACTTTTCGAGAAGTTTGTACAAACCGGAAATTAAATTTAACTAAACCGGTTTCCTTCAATTTAGATTTTAAGGTTATGTAAATGAAATACAAAGCAGATTTCGCAAAGTTTGTTTTGTAAATAAAATACAAAGCAAACTTTCCATGAAGTCTGCACAAACCAGAAATTGAATTTAACTAAACCGATTTTCTTCAATTTATAGTTTAGGGTTATTTAAATAAAATACAAAGCAGACATTGCGAAGTCTGCTTTGTAAAAAAAATACAAAGCAGATTTCTTCGAGAAGTCTGCTTCGTAAAAAAATACAAAATAGACTTTGAGAAGTCTTTTTCGTAAATAAAATACAAATCAGACTTCTTAAGAAATCTGTTTTGTAAATAAAATATAAAGCAGACGTTGTGAAGTATGTTTCTGAAAAAAATACAAAACAGACTTTGAGAAGTTTGCTTCGTAAATAAAATACAAAGAAGATGTCAAGAGAAGTCTGCTTTCTAAAAAAATACAAAGCAGATGACGAGAAGTCTGCACAAACCGGGAATTTTTAGCAAACCATGATTTCATAGTGATTTGATAGTTTTACCTAACCAATTTTTACCACAAGTATATAAGCCAAACCGTAATAATTTACCACTTATTTTCGAGCTGAAAAAAAACTTGTTTCTCTCTTGCTGCCGCTTAATCTGTCGCCGATATTCTTGCCATCTTTCTCACCGTTGATCTCTCGCCATCTTTCTCGATCCTGCAATAAGGTTCTCTACTCTCTCTCTCTCTCTCTCTCTTTGTCATATCTCTCTCCCATGGTAAGATTCTCGGCTTTCTCTCACCGTCATATCTTTCTCTTCTCGCCGTCTCTCTCTCTTGCCCCACGATAAGGTTTTGTCTCTCTCTCTCTCTCTCTTTCCTCTTTGATGCTCTCGCTTTCGCCTACGACGGTATGAGTAGATCTGCATGTTTCAATTGATGTTTGATCTATTATTTTTGATGGTTTTTTGTTTTCCATTGATAGATCTGCATGTTTTAGTTGATGTTTGATCTATTATTTTTGTTTTTATTTTTTGTCAGATTGTTAGTTATAGATATTCTGCCGTTTATAGATATTCCGACGTTTCGGAGTCCCCTGCGCTGTTGCACTTTTCGCGGTAAAAAACACTTTTTGCGGTTTTTGGGAAAAAATAGTTTCTAAATATGTTTGAAATTTTGTTTTCGCGGGTTTATTTTTAAAAAAGGTGTTTAAATTTTGTTTTTGTTGTTTTTTGGTATAGATTTCTCCCTCTATGTCTTTGAGTCCCCATCGCCGGCGTCAAATGTATGTGATTTTTGTTAGATTTTCTGAATATTTTGCTATATCCATGATTTTTAACTACTTCAAATAATTTTTCTTAATATTTTGTAATCACAGTTATTTTGTTGAGATTACGGTTATTTTCTGTGGTTTCCGCAATTTTGCTTGTGTTGATGGTTATTTTGTTGCATTTTTCTGCTATTTCCGTGATTGTGCTTGCGTTGAAAGTTATTTTGTTGCATTTTACTATTTTGAAATTTATTTACGAAGAAGACTTATTCACTTCGTGCAGACTTCTTATATATTATTTTGTTTAACTATTTTTTTGTGTGACTGCAGTTTTTAAAATGGATCAAGTTGCTTTTCCAATTCGCCTTTTCACAAAAAACCCGAAGCCAGTCCTGCAGAAAAGCATCACATATCACTCTTTCGATGTTGAACTCTGGTTTTCGCTTGAGGCTGCTCTCCCTACGGATGAATGAGAGTTCTTATGCAGTTCACCTCTCAGTGTATGCATGAAATTCTACAAGATTGATTTCGGATGGGCTTCCAGGCTTGTGCACCACATGCTCACCTTCCAGCTTCTCTGTGATGCCAAATACGAGTTTTTGTGTTTGATCGGTGATAATCCGGTAATGTTCTCCCTTAATGAGTCGGGCATTTGACTGGGTTGTGCTGCAAATATGATGATAGTTTAGCTGAAGAGCCGGATATTGAAGTCACGAATGGGATGAGATTGTTTTGGAAGAAGATTGGTGTATGTATTACTAAAGGTCCTAGTATTAGGAGTTTGATTGAGGCTTGTTCGGATTGTGGTTCGTGGACCCGTGAGGATAGGATTAGGTTGGGGTACTTGGCCATTTTCGCATCTTTCACTGATGTAAGGGATCGTAGAGCATCCACAAATATCAACTTCGCTAGACTGGTGATGAATCTCACTGCATTCACTGCATTTGATGAATCTCACTGCATTCGATAGCTGATTTTGTTCGTAAGTGATAAGGACTTAGGCAGATATGTTTACTCCATTGATTGATTTTTTTCAAGTTCTGAAGTATTGGATTTATTACGCTCTACCAGATTTTGCATCAAAGTATGGTGAACCCATTGTGCATCCACCTAATCCTGCCTTACTATCCTATCGTGGCTCCCGAGGGAGAAAGAACATCAAAGCTGCACTACAGAATCAGGTACGTTATGAAATGAACTGTTTTTGTATTTCATTTCCCTTAGTTACTAATTTTGGTGTTTGGTGTTTGGTGTTTGGTTATGTAAAAGAGGGTGCATAAATTCGTTGTGAAAGAGTTCGACGAAATGTTTCCATATTGGAAAGACGACGTTGTTGATGACAAATGTACAAGCATCATGAAAAGCAATTTTCAAGCATTTCAGCCCTTGGAAGTTTGATGCCTTTCATTACGTACCTAAAGGTATAATAAACAGTTTGTTCAATGTTGATATGGTTGCGGCTATGGTTGGTAAGGTGACTCCTCAGAAAGGAGTTACGAACCGGATGAAGATTCACCATTTCTATTAAGGAGTGTGCCACGGAGTGTGGATAGGACAAAAACGATGGAGGCGATGAAGACCCACTTCGAGACGTGTTTCTCGAATTTCCCCAAGAAGTTGATAGTCGGCATTCAAAATGTCGAGAAAAAAGTTGATACATTGTCGAAGAAGGTGGAGGTCATGCAGAACAACCTGGAGCATCTTAAAGAAGGCCTTAACATTTTTGGGGAAGGTGGTGTGTTTGGTGCGGTTAGTTCTCGAACAACCCGATCATGCGCTTTAAAAAAGAAGTGATTTAGTTGGTCCTCATTTGTGTACACTATTGATCGAACCTATTTTGTTGATGTTGTGGTTTGATAACTGGAACCTAATACTTGCAGACTTATTTTAGATGATACAATATTTCCAGACTTCTTTTAAATAATATTTACAGACTTCTTTTGAATAAAGATTTGATTATTTTATGTAATTTGATCTAAGTATGGATCCCGCATTAATCAAAAACAAGGAGCAAGTGAAAGCGTCTACAGAGTGTACAATACATACGCACGGTAAAAAAGCCAAGAGATGATTTGTCTGTTTTAAAAAACAAACAAAACACTAAAAAAAAGGCAGCAATGCTTGTGCAACGCGCCAAAAGTGCTAGATTTCGTAAACTTGGTCCCAGAAAACAATCACCGTTCCAAGGAAATAACACAGTGAAAAAAAAATTACAAACAAAAAACGTGGTAGTGGGTATGATCCATTCGCTGAAGTCGACACACAAAAAGTAAAGGTGTTCGATGATTGGTTGAAACTTGACGCGTAAGTTATCTTTTTAGAATCTTGTTATGCAAGTTATGTTTTTTGTTATTTTTTATTATTTTTTAGAATCTTATTGTGAAAGTTATAATACTTTACACTAATACTCATTGTGATATCATTGCAGTAACACTGCAAAGGAATCAAACGCATGGTTTCTCACTATCCAGGGCCCATCGAAATGGCTAAAGATTTGGTATATTTTATTATTATTGCAGATTTATGATTAGCATTGCACACTTCTGATTAGTATTGCAGACTTCTGGTTAACATTGCATACTTCTGGTTAGCGTTGTAGACTTCATGTTAGTAATGAAAACTTTACGTGTAAATGCAGCATATGGATGTTGGGCTTAACCTTTTGCGGCTTCATTTCAACAAGCATCCAGAATGGTTCAAGAGCGATTGGATTTGCTTCGTTGGTTACATCTTCCAGATGGTTTGGTCTAGCCATCACAAGCATTTCTTGAATTCTACCATGAATGCAGATGGTTCAGGGAGACTACTCCCTCCAGGAGCATTTAACTATCATATAGGTAATAAACCATCGTACTACAAAATCAGAAAGACATGGGGCCTCGAAATTGATAACATATATTCACCGATGCATGTAATGGGTAACTATTGATTTGCTATGTGGATATAAATACCGATGCATCATATCGTAATATGGGACAGCGACATCAATCACACGTCCGATGTTCGTATATCCGCGGCTGTGAAGGCATTCGCTTAGATGATTCCAACTCTTTTGAATGATTTATCCCTTAAGCACAAGAAAGATAAATACCCATGCACAGAGTACACACATGAACGCATCAAATGTCATGCAGTTCCTCAGAACATCAAGAGTGGAGACTCTGGGGGTGTTTACGTTAAAGTACATTGAATGTCATGCACTTGGATTGTCATTTCCTGGTGCATTATATGATGCAAACATGAAGGCTATTAGAGAGAAGTTATCTGCAGAGATCTTCGACGAGACTAATCAATATGGGACAGAAAAAATGTCGTATGATATGCTTGACGTGTATGGATGATATGTAGTATGACTTAGTAGTATGACTTAGTATTATGACTTAATTAGTTGTGACTAGTGTATGTATGTGTTGTAATTACGGTGCAGAATGTTGTTAGATATTTTTGTAACACACCATCGATGACATTGTGTCTTATAATTAATTGAAATTATTCGTTCCATGTTTCATAATATACATACTTATATCGGCAGAATTCTTTGCAGACTTCTCGGCAGACTTCTTGGCAAACTTCTCGGTAGACTTCTCAGCAGTCTTCTAAGCAGTATACTCCTTACTTTTGCTGTCACCACATTGTACATGCTATGCAAAAAAAGAATATTAGTAAAAATAAATGTTAGTCTCCTCAACAATAATGAAACTAGAAAGTACACACTTCAGTCAGTTATGGCCGGATTGTTTGTATGCAAGTGTATTGTATGTGTGCTTTTCTTGGCTTTGCTCCTTTTTTCAACCCAAATTCAAGCAACGCTTCGTACCTAGACTTTTTTGTCGGCCAGGAAGACGTCAGAAAAACGGTGAAGACATCGTGCTTCGGAAACAACTTGATATTCATCATTTTTTGGATAAATATTATGCGCATATGCCGTGTACAAGTAATTTTTCGTGTAGAACAAAGATACCATCGTAGACACATGCATATGAATCGTCATCGCAGCTGTAATAGCATGTTCACACGGTATTTTTTCAATATCAAACACATGACACCCACACTTATGATGGTGTAAGTCAACAACACAATCTCAGGAACCTCCTATCACATAAAACTCCCAACTATCAATGTGTTGCATTTTTAGCTTGAGTGCATCGTGTGAACGTATGGCCAACAAATATTCAACTCCTCGAGAGTGCAGTGTTTGTAGTTTCATAGCGTCTTCACGTCTTTGACAAAACCACCTTACAAGTTTCTCCTGTATGTACTTAAGCAAATACGAAATAGGAAACCCACGTGCTCCTTTTAAGGAAGAATTGATAGATTTTGCAATATTGCTTGTCTTTACGTTATATCTCTCTCCCGCGAAGTAAACTCATGACCAAAGTTGACGTCATCTTTGTCTAAGTAATTTGCAAGGTTATTGTTCGCTTTTCGTATTTCATCCATGTAACGGTTAAACTCTGTCATCGTAAATGTGTATATAGTATCTTTCACCAAGTACAATAAATGTCTTCCCTTGAACTTCGTGATTATGTTATTTTGTAGATGATAATAACATATTATGTGGTGCGCTTGCGGAAAAACATGTGTGCATGTATTCATGGATTTATGTCTATCGGAAACTATAACCAACAGATTTTCATCTGATATACAACAACGAAGTTTTGTAAAAAACCATTCCCACGAATCATCATTCTCAGAATCAACAATCCCGAAAGCAAGTGGATATGTCTGAAAATTCCCATCTTGTGCAGTTGTCACAAACAAAACACCTTTGTAGTTTCCAGTGAGATGAGACCCATCAACCACAACAACTCTTCCGAGATAGTCAGACCCAATAATCGAGGATGCATATGCGATGAACAAATATTTAAATCTTCTATGCTCGTCGAATTCAAGAGCAGTAACCGTACCTGGATTTGTTTTCTGAATGGATTGCAAATAAAATACAAAACAAACTTCTCAAGAAGTCTGCTTTACAAATAAAATTCAAAGCAGACTTCTCGAAGTATGCTTTGGTGACAAAAAAGGTTAGTTTTCTGCAATTGACTATGAATTTTTTCCAAAATACACTTCTCGAGAAATCTGCTTTGATCGGAATAAATCTTGCAGAATTCTCAAAAAATCTGCTTTGGTGAAAACAAAGGTTAGTTTTCTACAATTGACCATGAATTTTTCCAAATCAGACTTCTCGAGAAGTCTGCTTTGATCGGAATAAATCTCACAGACTTCTCGAGAAGTCTAATCTGGTGACAAAAGAGGCTAGTTTTCTGCAATTAAACACGATTGTTTTCCAAAACCCACTTCTCGAGAAGTCTGCTTTGGCCGGAATAAATCTTGCAAACTTTTCGAGAAGTTTGTTTCAGCCGGAATAAACTATTTTTAAGCGAAAACATGAAAACTAACATTCGATCTTGATTTTTAAGTGAAGCGACTTAAAGGATGACCGATATAGAATTCCAGAAGCTTGTTTTAACGGATAATGATGATTTTTTGCAAAATAGGAAGCTTTTGAAGATAGTGTAAAGAGAAAAATTGGAAGAAAATATGAGAGAAAATGAAATACGTTGAGATGAATGAGATTTGATAAATGAGATTTGATAAATGAGATTTGATAAATGAACAGAGCTAAATTGTAGGTGTTTCAATGGAATTAAGAGCTCAAAACAACCACAAAAATGGTGGTTGTGTGCAATGAAAAATATGTCATTTTTGTAATATTTTTGAAAAGTTTGTTCATAATGATTTTTTGTATTTTAAAAAACAATTAATAATAAAGTAACGGCAAAAATTTAAATATATTTATTGTTAAAACATAAATAAAAAAGTTGGTTTTGCAAAAATAAATTTAATGGGGTTAAACTTGCAATTGGGCAAATGTTTTACATCAATTTTGCATATCCCTCAATAACAATTAGTTTTTTTATATAATTACAATTATTATTTTAATTTTAATTTTAATTTTAATTTTAAAATCAACACAATTTTAGAATTTTCTTTTTATAATTTTTAATTATATTTTAATTATATAAATAATTAATTTATTATTAAATATTATAAATAACTAATTTATTAGTAAATATTTAAATTATTTAATAATTATCATTAATATTAAAAAAATTAATAATTAATAAAAATGAAATAATATTTTATTAAATTAGGATTATTTATAATTATAATAATTTTTATTTTTTTATATTTTTTATATAAATTTTTTTTAAATTATCTAGGTCGCAAATTGCTTACAAATTGTTGCGAATAATTTGCGACCACACTATTTACATACAAAGTATGGTCGCAAATTGGTCACAAAATTTTGTTGACCAATTTTGTGACCACAACATTTTCTAAAACACCCGTGGTCACAAATTGATCACAGGTTTTGTGATCGATTTGCGACCACTTTTATAATTATTTTATTTTTATTTTTATAATTTATTTTTACATTATATTTTTAAACGTAGACGCAAATTGGTTGCAAAATTTTGTGATCAATTTGCGACCAAAGCTTTTGTGACCAATGCGTGATCGCAAATTGGTCGCAAAGTTTGTAACTCCTTCTAAGTGACAAATTAGTCGCAAAATATGTGACCACGTTGTGGTCGCTTATTGGTCTTAAAATATACAACTATTACTCTGTGATCACAAAATAGTCACAAATTAATGACCAATATACGACCACAATGATTTGCGACCATGGCATGTGGTCGCAAAGTGGTCGCAAAGCCCCTATTTGGCACTCTTTGAAAGTCGCCTCACCGTTGGATCATGTTCAAACTTTGTCACAAGATAGAGGAACGAGTTAGCATTCAGTTGCAAGTGGTTTGACCTCAATCCAATGGTTTGATCAAAAGTTATACCAGTTTTCGTAAAAACAATCAAGTGTTATTCCACGGAAAAATGGTTTGTGCCCAGATTTGGTCAATCCGACCCCGATTTAACCAAATTCAAATTTACAACTATTTAAACATTTTTTCGGACTACGCTTTATTTTCTTTAGAAGTTCTTTGGATTTTGCACTTGTAAGCACTTGAGAGAAGATATCTTGATTCCAAATTTTACTTGGAAAAATTCTACACTCTTTTATCTTTTATTTATGCAATTTTTATTATAATAATAATTTGTTCATCGTTATTCATGTCTTACTAGATCCCTAGTTAGCTTTTAGGGTTTTCAAAAGAATTTCATGAATTGCTAGATTAGAGTGCTAGAATTAAGGATTTTCACATGGATTTTCACATGGATTTTCATATGTTGTTCTTATTGTTTAATCTAACTTGATCAATTATACTATGATATTAGAATTAATCAAAGGCATCAAAAGTGTTGTCAGGTTTCCTGGAAAGAACCTAGATGAGCAAATTGTCCTTAACCAACGAAAGCTGATGTTAAGCCAATTTGTGAACATATTAAAACTTGAACAATGCGTGTTTAGGAATTTGAATTCAAATGACAGTTTAGAAATATAAATTATTAGACATAGTAGTTTAGTGTAACGATAGTTGGTTGGCTAGATAGTCATGTTCTAAGTTCTAGAAGGCACTTAATCAAATTCTTAATAGAACATAATTAGCAATATTGATTCCACTATAAGAAAACATTAGAATTTCCGACGGAATTTTTGACGACAAATATGTCATCGAAAAATACTGACAGCTAACTGATGAACTACAGACAAAACGAGTTCCGTCGAGAATGAATAGGACATCCATTGGTAATTCCCGATGATAGAAAGATTGTCGGGAACTCGACGGTAAACTCCATCAGCTTTCTGACGTCTTTCCGATGCCAAGCTATCCATCGATTAGTTGTCGATAATCCGTCAAGAATTTTCGACAACAAATATCCCGTCGGAAATTACCGACCACTTTCTGACGACATTGAATTTTTTAGTTCCGTCGGTAATCTGTTGGTTGACCAATTCCACGTAAATATCGAATTTGTTGGATAAATCTTTATAATCATTGGAAATCGGTTGAAATTTCCGATGACTTTTCGATGACAACGTGGTTTTTCGCATTTCATCTAAAATCTGTCGATAATCCATCGAGAAAACCGTTGGTTGACCGATTCAATAAATCTAGATGGTCACTGACAATCCGTCGATGACCGTTAGAAACTGTTGGTAATCCGTCATTGTGATCGTTTCAATATCCGAGTAATAATCTTAATAATCTTTTAAAATTTGTGATAATCTTTGTAATTTTCATTATAAATACACTATGATTTTTCAACCAAAACAAAAATCTTAACAAATGTCTTCTTAAAGTTCTTATGATTATTTTTGATCGTGGATGTATAAACCTCGGTATTGATTCAACGACGGGGGAACTGGCGGATGAATTTTTACAAGGTGTGGAAGAGTTCATGACATTTGCATCAACCAATAGCATGATATCGGAACACGGTAAAATGTATTGTCCGTTTACTAAATGTCAAAATCATAGATTAATCTATGTTAGAGAAGTACGTAATCATTTTATAGGACTCGATTTATGTTAGATTACCAAATTTGGTATTCACATGGAGAAATTAATACAACGATGCAATGTTATGATAGTACATCAAAAAGGTTAGATAGTATTAGTGTTACAATAGAGAAGCCGACATCAGACGTTGATATAAATGCAAGTATTGTACAAATGGTGAATGATGTGTTTCGTGGAAAAGAGCATCGTACATTGACGATAGGAGTAGAATAGAGGAACCTAATTTGGAAGCCCGGAAATTTTTTGATATGTTAGATGAATCGAAGCAGCCTTTTTATAAAGGATGTAGAGATGGATTGTCACCTTTATCGGTTTGCAAGCATGTTGATGATGATAAAGACGGATTTCAATATGGCTGAAGATTGTGTGAATGCGATAGTTGATTTTGTCAGAAATCTATTACCTGAAGATAATATTGCACCTGCTTCATATTATGAAGTTCAAAAATTTGTAGTTGGTTTTGGATTGTCGTATCGAGTTATCAATGTGTGTATTGACAATTGCATGATCTATTAGAGAAATGATGAAAAACCAGATGAAGTGTCGATTCTATCAGAAACCTCAATTTCAAGAGACAACCGGCAGAGTACCTATTCCATATAAATGGATATGGTATTTGCCATTAACATAGAGGTTAAAGGGGTTATATCAATCTGAACATACGATAAAGCATTTGAGATGACATGTAGAACATAACTCAAATGGAAAAATTGTGTATCCCTTGTGATGAGGTCATCAGCCCAAACCCCGGCCAACTGCCCGGCCCGGCCGGCCCAAGGAACACAAAGGCGGCCAAATACGCGCAAAAGGATACATGGGTGTATCTTCATGAATCCAAGCTTAACCAAGAAGCGGCCAGCCAAGACCAAACCTGGCCTATAATCCTGACTCACAGAGGACGCGCGGCGACATGCAGCTCATCCAAAACAAGGCCAGATCAAGTCATGCACCATACATCAAATTGGAGTTTTCGAAACTTACCATATTTGGAACTTTCCTTATATGAAAGTCTCCAAACGTTTCTTTGGAGACCAGGAGACTTTTTGGTACTTCTAGGAGCTCCCTTAAGCACTTCTAGAAGCTCAAACACGCCTTGGACCAGACGGGTCCATCCGTGCCTTCAAATGAACCGATTGGAGCCGTTTATGGCAAGTGAGATGGCCAACTGGTTTAATCACTTGCAAACCAAAACATGGCGTCCAGGAGATATTATTAAGGCCCTAAGGAAGCCCAAAATAAACCTACCATGCACCAGCCACCAGAGGATCAGGCGAATCCCTTTCCTCCAAGACTTGCCATATATGGACCGAAGTGCACTTAATGTGTTCAGATTGCAATATCTCTATTCCTTGCAAATTGGGCACGTATTGAAGACTTTCCAAAGCATCCAGGATGTACCTAGACACCTTAAATTCGCCCCAAAGCTCTCAAGATTCAAGCATATACACTTTCCTTGTTGGCCAAACTAGACATTAATGGCCAACAGCCATATATTTTAAATATATGATTTCCTTTTCTCTTTTTAGGTTTAGGACCGTTGCTAAGAGCACTATATAAGCTCAGCACGACCTCATTGTAAAGATAGACCACCATTGAAATTAAATTTGAATACAAAGTATTTTCTTCAAAGCCTTGTCTTTGAGTCTTGTTCTTGTTCTTTAGAAATAAAGTGTGTGATTCACTTCCTTTCTATTGAAGCCACGGCCAGGTTAGTTTGAGAGATTCAAACTCCCTTGGTTCACCTTTGATCGTGTGATTTGATCAAAACCCCCTCCGTTTAGTTCCCTTGCCCGCTTAAGCCAAGAGAGATTCTCGGTCTTACGAGTCACGGCCGTACCGCTTGTGAGATTGATATTCAATCTTACATCATTTGGTATCAGAGCTAAAAGCTCCTATCCCAGGTTGTGTTCATCCAACCTTTATCTTTTATCATTTATGATTTTATTTTGCATTTTGTTATTTACATCTTATTTAAAACAAAAAAAAACAAATATTTGTTCTTGTTCTTCATTTACATTGTTTCTTGTTGATTCTTGTTGATTCTTTTTGTCTCCTCTCATTTAAATCTAAAACCAAATAAAAAAATTTGCATTTCATGTTTGCTTAATTTCGTCCAATTAAGAGAAAAAAAAACCCAAAAATATATACATCACTTCATTTTGTTATTTTCTAATTTAGTTATTAGTAAAGTTAAAAAAAAAAAGAAAGATTCATTGAATATTTTTTTTCGTCCTAAATTAATTTAAAATATCAAAAACCAAAACAAATATTGTCTTTTAGTTTGCTTTAAATTTAGTTTCCAAAAGAAACAAAAACAAAAACCTCAAAATATTTACTTGTATCGATTTTAATTTTACTACTTATGTGTTAATATCATATATTCACTAGAGTGTAGTTTCTTTAATTGTTGATTTCGGCCTGATATCTCTTCTTATTGTTGTGCAAGGTACAAAATTTAATGATGGAGAACTATGAAGAAGAAGAAGACACCATGAGCATACCACAAACTGATTGTAGTCTAGACAACGACTATGATCAAAGCCTAACCACCAGCAAGTGTGACTATGCAGAAGAGTCATGGAATCAAGACTATTTGGAGACTGATTTTAGGAAAGAATCAGATGGAGAAAACCTTGAACCAGAACCACTGGACTATGACCAAGACTTGTCCGACGTAGATGATTCTAATGGATATGGGACATGGCATGAAGACTATTCAGAATATCATTTTGACAATGAAACAGAAGTTGAAGAACTCAAACCAGAGCCACCAGACTACTATTCCACTGACCGAAGCTGGCCAAAGAAAATTACGCCTCGCCACTTCGTTGTGTCAAGCCGAGTGCCAACCTACACCACTCCAACTAGATCAAGAAATCAGACCAGTAAGGTATATATTTACAATTCCAAATCTCTAACCTTTTCAGGGTATAACAAGGATCCAGATGAATACCTCCGATGGGAAACCAACATGAAACAATGGCTGCGCTCAAACAACATCCCCAAAGAAGAGAAGCTCTCATATGCCGTTGATATGCTCGTTGGAGATGCCTACAATTGGTGGTTGAAGGAAAATGCACGGACCTTCTACAACAAACCAGTCCTTGATTGGGGAGACCTTAAGGCACGAATGTATAGGGAGTTTGTGAAGAAGTACCAAACACGCAGAAACATCACCACACAACTTATGCACCCAACAGCATCAAGGAGTGAGATGTCTACACCAAACATGCAGCCCTTTCATAAGCCCAAGCTTCCCTATTGCTCTGAGCAGAACAACGTGTTTTCAAACACCTTAGAAGGACAAAAGGTAGCTAAGCCGATGGTCAAACCAAAAATTGACCAGCAAGTTCAAAAGCCTCAAGCCATAGCACACATGAAACCATCAAAGCCATTGCTTGGAATACACGTCAAGGAAACGCCAGGTAAGTCCTCTAACAATGTGAAAACAGATGAAATTATATGCTATAGATGTCAAGAAAGAGGACACTTTGCTAAGACATGCCCAACTAGACAACTAATAACAAGCTTACAAGTAGAACTCGAAAATATTAAGCCTAAAAGTGTTAAGGCAATGAAGGAGCTTCAATTTGAAATTTCCAGTACTAGCATAATGCACTTGTCTTTGCCAAAAGTTGTTGAAACAGGTGTAACAAAGCAAGGATTCAACAAAGATCAAGAAGACCCACCTCCTACATTAAACCGATGTTCGGAATCAAGAGGAGACCATGGAGAACCCAACACCTTGGAGGCAAAGCAAAGCAACCAGCTGCAATGGAAAGGAGTAATTTCTTCCTTTCTTATCGGGGAGCAACCGCCAGATGCACCATGGCCACATCCGAACCATATAAGGGCCATAAACCAAGGTAATGCCCTAAACCCACAAGTAAATCAAGGTATTAACTTGCCTTCTCTATGTGCAGGCCAAACTGTTTTGAGGACAAAACATTTCGAAGAAGGAGGGTATGATGAGGTCATCAGCCCAAACCCCGGCCAACTGCCCGGCCCGGCCGGCCCAAAGAACACAAAGGCGGCCAAATACGCGCAAAAGGATACATGGGTGTATCTTCATGAATCCAAGCTTAACCAAGAAGCGGCCAGCCAAGACCAAACCTGGCCTATAATCCTGACTCACAGAGGACGCGCGGCGACATGCAGCTCATCCAAAACAAGGCCAGATCAAGTCATGCACCATACATCAAATTGGAGTTTTCGAAACTTACCATATTTGGAACTTTCCTTATATGAAAGTCTCCAAACGTTTCTTTGGAGACCAGGAGACTTTTTGGTACTTCTAGGAGCTCCCTTAAGCACTTCTAGAAGCTCAAACACGCCTTGGACCAGACGGGTCCATCCGTGCCTTCAAATGAACCGATTGGAGCCGTTTATGGCAAGTGAGATGGCAAACTGGTTTAATCACTTGCAAACCAAAACATGGCGTCCAGGAGATATTATTAAGGCCCTAAGGAAGCCCAAAATAAACCTACCATGCACCAGCCACCAGAGGATCAGGCGAATCCCTTTCCTCCAAGACTTGCCATATATGGACCGAAGTGCACTTAATGTGTTCAGATTGCAATATCTCTATTCCTTGCAAATTGGGCACGTATTGAAGACTTTCCAAAGCATCCAGGATGTACCTAGACACCTTACATTCGCCCCAAAGCTCTCAAGATTCAAGCATATACACTTTCCTTGTTGGCCAAACTAGACATTAATGGCCAACAGCCATATATTTTAAATATATGATTTCCTTTTCTCATTTTTAGGTTTAGGACCGTTGCTAAGAGCACTATATAAGCTCAGCACGACCTCATTGTAAAGATAGACCACCATTGAAATTAAATTTGAATACAAAGTATTTTCTTCAAAGCCTTGTCTTTGAGTCTTGTTCTTGTTCTTTAGAAATAAAGTGTGTGATTCACTTCCTTTCTATTGAAGCCACGGCCAGGTTAGTTTGAGAGATTCAAACTCCCTTGGTTCACCTTTGATCGTGTGATTTGATCAAAACCCCCTCCTTTTAGTTCCCTTGCCCGCTTAAGCCAAGAGAGATTCTCGGTCTTACGAGTCACGGCCGTACCGCTTGTGAGATTGATATTCAATCTTACATCACCTTGGATGCGGAAGCATGGAAACATTCTAAAGAGGTATATTCTAGTTTTGCATATGAGCCTAGGAACGTATACTTCGGGTTATCTACAGATGGATTCAACCCTTTTGAGAAGCATGAGAGGCAATATTTGTTGTGGTCAGTTATCGTGATATTTTATAATTTGCCTCCATCGTTGTGCATGAAACGAGAGTTTTTGTTTCTAACAATTCTCGTCGCCGGTCTAGAGCATCCTAAGCGATCGCTTGATATTTTCTTGTAGCCACTAATTCATGAGTTCAAAATATTGTTGGAAAATGGTGTCGAAGCATTCGATGTTCCCAACCAACATAACTTCTTGATGTAAGCAGTACTTATGTGGACCATAAGTGATTTTCTAGCATATGATATGTTATCAGGATGGTCGACGCATGGAAGGTTAGCATGCCTATATTGTCAAGATAATACTGATGTGTTCCAACTGAAACACGGACGAATGTTCGATTGTCATCGACGATTTCTACCACAAGATCATCCATATTATCGGAGCATGACATTTTTAGGAAAAAACAAAAAACTTTTTGATGGTCCACCTCCTATGCTAGATGAAAAGTATATGATGACTCAATTTAGAGATTTTGGTGCTGAGAATACGACTTCATGTGGAGATAATGGACATTACCCTCTTGATGGTTGTGGCGAATACCATAATTGGCAAGAAGAGTATTTTTGGGATTTATCATATTGGAAGGATCATCTGTTGCGCCATAATCTAGATGTTATGAACATTGAAAGTATTTTTTCGACAACATAATGAATATTGTTCTAAATGTACAAGGAAAAACGAAAAATAATTTGAAAGCTAGAATGGATTTGTCGGATATTTGTTCCCGTAAAGAACTACATGTAATGTCAAATGGAAAATCATTGTCTCCCGCATTCCGGTTGGATGCGCATGCAAAAGACGAGTTCTTTGAATGGATTAAGCATAGTGTCAAATTTTCAAACGGATATGCATCTAATCTTCGTAATTGTGTCGATACTATAGAAGGCAAATTTTGAGGGATGAGAAGTCATGATTGTCATGTTGTCATGCAAATTTTTTTTGCATTTACTTTTTGCGTTCTTTTGCCTAAAAATATCCATGGAGCAATTGCAGGTACGTTAACATTATTTTATATATAATCATATTTTTATCTAACATTATATGATATTAAATTTTTATTATTATGCAGGGATTGGTGCTTTTTCCGAGATTTATGTACGAGATCAGTTACTGGAGACGATATCCAAAATTTGGAGAAAAAAGTACTGATTCTTATTTGCAACCTCAAGAAAATATTTGCACCAGAGTTTTTTGATGTTATGGAACATCTTCCTATTCAACTCCCTATAGAAGTAGCGCTTGGAGGACCTATTTAGTACCGATGGATGTATCTTTTTGAGAGATATATGTTCCATCTAAAGAAAAAAGTTAAAAGTCTTGCCAGAGTTGAATATTCAATCGTCACAAAAATTATTAATGAATAAACGTCTAACTTTGCCAGCTACTATTTTCTATCGCAATTCCAAACAAAAAATAGATAACCAACACGACATGATGATGGAAGAAAAAAAACAAGTTATCCAGTGTATGTTCCAGAATTATTTGCATAAATTGGATATTTCAGTGGAAAAGGGAAGAAGTGACGCATATCAGAGGGGGAACCTAGTCACTTGCACATGTATATTTTGACAAATTGTGATAACGTTTTGGAATATGAAAGGTATATTCAATTCCTATTTTTTGTAATTGTTATTATAATTTATTTTTAAATATTTTATTTATAATTAACAGGATATACATAGATCAAATACGTGCAGCAATGGACGAATATCCGATTGTCATCGACGATTTCTACCACAAAATCATCCATATTACCGGAGCACGACATTGTTTAGGAAAAAACAAAAAACTTTTTGATGGTCCACCTCCTGTGCTAAATGGGAAGTATATGATGACTCAATTTAGAGATTTTGGTGATGAGAGTACGGCTTCATGTGCAGATAACGGACATTACCCTTTTGATGGTTGTGACGAATACCATAATTGGTAAGAAGAGTATTTTTTGGGATTTATATATTGGATGGACCATCTGTTGCGCCATAATCTAGATGTTATGAACATTGAAAAGAATTTTTTCGACAATATAATGAATACCATTCTAAATGTACAAGGAAAAACGAAAGATAATTTGAAAGTTAAATTGGATTTGTCGGATCTTTGTTCCCATAAGGAACTACATGTAATGTCAAATAAAAAATCATTGTCTCCCGCATTCCGGTTGGATGCACATGCAAAAAACGAGTTCTTTGAGTGGATTAATCATAGTGTCAAATTTCCAAACGGATACACATCTAATCTTCGTAATTGTGCCGATACTATAGAAGGCAAATTTTGAGAGATGAAAAGTCATGATTGTCATGTATGCAAAAACTTTTTGCATTTTCCTTTAGCGTTCTTCTGCTTAAAACATCCATGAAGCAATTGCAGATACGTTAACATTATTTTATATATAATCATATTTTTATCTAACATTATATGATATTAAATTTTTATTATTATGCAGGGATTGGTGATTTTTCTGAGATTTATGTACAAAATCAGTTACTGGAGACGATATCCAAAATTTGGAGAAAAAAGTACTAGTTCTTATTTGCAACTTTAAGAAAATATTTCCACCCGAGTTTTTTTATGTTATGGAATATCTTCCTATTCAACTTCCTATACAAGCAGCGCTTGGAGGACCTATTTAGTACCGATGGATGTATCATTTTGAGAGATATATGTTCCACCTAAAGAAAAAAGTTAAAAGTCTTGCCAGAGTTAAATGTTCAATCGTCGTAAAAATTATTAATGAAGAAACGTCTAACTTTGCCAGCTACTATTTTCTATCGCAAGTCCAAACAAAAAATAGATAACCTGCACGACATGATGATGGAAGAGAAAAACCAAGCTATCTAGTGTATGTTCCAGAATTATTTGCATAAATTGGACGTTTAAGTGGAAAATGGAAGAAGTGAAGCCTATCAGAGGAGGAACACAGTCACTTACACATGTATATTTTGACAAATTGTGATGACGTTTTAGAATATAAAAAGTATATTCAATTCTTATTTTTGCCCCTTTTGATGAGAGATATGAACAAGAGGCTTCGAGAAAACTAGTGTTAATTTATTTTTAAATATTTTATTTATAATTAATAGGATATACATGGATCAAATACGTGTTCATTATTCAAATTACATAGAAATTAGTTGGTCGAACTTAAAAAGAGCAAATTTGCAAGACGGTTGCACTTTTATGTCAATGTTATCACAATTATGTAATTTTTAATAATAATTTCCTATTTATATATAAATATATAGTTAAACGTATTCAATTATTTTATAGGTTACTACGGGTCCCTCTACAGGGATAACGTTTCCCACGTGGTTAGTTGAGTTGGTGAGTGGTCTTATATTTATTGCAAAATCTTATCCAATATACTGCACTCGTGGATATGCTTTTAAGATTCATCGTGAAGGAAGCTCACAAAGAACTTATAATTATGGTATATCATCTCAATATTGTGAAATTGTATATTACGGTGTTCTTCATGAAATATTACAGTGTTCTTCATGAAATATTAGAAGTTCACTATGCATGAATGATTGATTTGAGGTGTATTGTGTTCTACTATGACTGGTATGATCCTGTCATGGGTCAATGTCAAGACGAATTTAGTGTTATATTTGTGCACTCTCATAAACGACATCAAAAATATGATCCTTTTATACTTGCATCACAAGCAGATCAGGTTTGCTACATTCGATATCTTCGTTTGAGGAACAAGCAAGATCCTTGGATTACAGTGACGTTAATACACCCTAGAGAAATGTTATGTGGTGTTTCTGAGCAAGACTCTATGTAGCAAAGAACAATTGGTAACTTAGGTTCCATCGAGACTTCTCTTGAAGTTAACCTTGTTGTTGATGACACCACGGAAGGAGATTACAACATATTTCAAAATTCAGAAAAAAAGATTGGCGATTTTGACGAAGAAAATTCAGGTACTTCGGGTTGTTCATCAGATTCAGATTCAAATTAAGTTTGTAATAATACTTTTTAGATTTTAGGGTATTTTTATTTTTGATGATACTTAGAAAGGGTTTTTTGTGATTTCGTGTGATTTTTAAAAATTAAATTACCAATCATGATGGTTTCCCAACAGAATCCATCGGGAATCCGTCGGGATAAACCGATATACGACAATATTCATCACATTTTCATATGGATTTCCAACGATTTAGGGTATTGACAAATCATGTGTATATTCCGACGGTTTTCCAACGAAACCGAAATTTTTGTCGGAAAGCCGTCGGAATATACCGACAGTTTTCCGACCACTTAGGGTATTGACACAATGCCCTATATCGTGTGGAATACCTCGGATAACAATACCGACGAATAACTGATGGATTTGGGATATTTGTCAGAATTTCGTCTGTAATTAACGACGAAATTCTGACGAATATAATAATAAATCTAAAATTACTGTAATTAAATTTTTTTAAAAATTTTGGTTGAAAAAAAAAATAAATGGTATATATTCCTGATGTTTTATAATATATATCTTTTTTAAATAAACAGTTTTATAAATTGCAAATTTCAATAGAAACCATAAACCATAGTTGTTACATAACAATTTATAGATAATATGCTAATATTATGAATGATGAACTTATATATATTGATGAAATATGTTTATTGATTTTTAATATGAAAAATGTTAAATAAAAGTTATATATATTGATGTACTCAATGTCGTATATCGGATAATTCTTTTAAATTCATCTAACAATTTATAAGCATATATTATGTAATATAATCTTAATGATTATTATCCATAATTTCAAAAGATGTACCAATTGGTAGAAAAAAATTTAAGAACACAAATAATATATACTAATTTGATTGTAATATTCTGTATTTTCGAATATTTATTTCATAAAGTTATTATATATGTATTATTTTTGCATAAATAGTAAATCATCCGAAATTCGTTCGTATTTACCGACGGAATACCATCGACAAGAATGAGATCCGTCTATAATCGGTCAGCCACCTCTATAATCCGTCTATAATTTTATGCGGGATAATGTATTTATTACGCGGATTCCATAAAAAATATAATTGTACTTCAGACGGATTCCGACAATATTTTCAGTCGAATATCGCCAACCTACGTTCCACTCCTTTCTCTTTCAGTTTCATCTCTTTGCCAATTTTTCTGTCTTTTCACCTCTCTCCTCTCTTAGCCATAATTTTTCATCCTTTTCGCCAGAATTCTTCATCCACTTCGCCAGAATTCTTCATCCACTTCGCCGGAATTCTTCATCCTCTTCGCGGAATTCTTCATCCTCTTCGTGGAATTCTTCATCCTCTTCGCGGAATTCTTCCCTCCCCTCCATGTAAGTATACATTTTTAAACAAATAGGTGTTCCATCATAATTTTTTGGGATGAAGATTAAACATAGTTATAATTCCAGCTATATGTTAAATAGATATGCTACCAGTATTATTCTATTATCTTTGTTTTCGTATATCATGATTGCTGGAAGCCATCAAAGAATTTTGACTTTAATATATGGCAAAAGTTTAAAATAGCATTTTTATAAATTTTTATTCCAAAAATAGCATAATTAGTTTAAATTTCTAATAATAACACAAATTTAAAATTAAAATACATTAAAATTATATTTTAATAGAAAAAATTAAACACTAAATTGGAAAAAATGAACCCAAATATAATATTTTAAGTTATGTATAATTTATTTAGAATAAATAATTATTTTTATATAAATATTTGTGATATTTTTGAGAATTTAATTTTGGATGTTAGATTTAGAATAAAAATTTAAAAAATGTTATTTTATACTATTAATATTTAATATATATTAGTTCAAGTTTTGCAAAGGTTTTAAACGTCTATAAAAAAGGGTATTATGCAATGGCAGAAGATGAATAGAATATTTTCTATTTGTTAGATTGTTAATTTTGTTTCACGATATGTTAGATTATCAGTTTCTATCTAGATTGCTAATTCACCCTTTTCTCAAGGGGTGGGACTGATCAATGCCTCAACTTCCAAATTTGGATTTGATATTTGCATACATCTAGAATTCGAATGGGGAATGTGTGTACAAATTAGAAAATCAATAGATATTCCAATATTAATATTTTTAATAAAAAGGAAAATAGTAGAATTTTAATAAAATTAGAAAATAATTCTTTGGATATTTTTTTTTTGAAAATAAAATTTGATATATTTTCTAAAGAGAGTAAATTCAATTTTTATATATGTAATAATATTTTAATATACTTCGTTTGTCGCAATTCAGATATTCTAACCTTAATAACTGGATACGTATATTTGGTTTTGATGTGTCCAATATTTTAATTGAATTCTACATATGAGATAATACCCAATTCAGATATTATAACCTTAATAACCTGATATGTAGATTTGGTTTTGATGTATTCAAGATTTTAATTGAATTATACATATGAGATAATACCTAATTCAGATATTATAACCTTAATAACCCTATACGTAGATTTGGTTTTGATGTATCCAAGATTTTAATTGTATTCTACATATGAGATGATACTTATATTTTTACTTTTGTCTCCAATAAATAACTTTTTAAAGTAGTATATGAGGATGTATTTATGAACTATACGTTTCAAAATAAGTAAAATTTATCCAAACTTTTTTATTCATTATAAGTTATTTTCAATTTTAATTTTAATGCAAAGTTAACTGTATTTTTATTTATTTTTTTATTTAATATAAGTTATGTTTTTAGTTTAAAATAATACTATTTTATAATATTACTCATAATAGAAATAATAATTGAAATAATTACATTAAAGGAGATACTATGAGATAGCTTTTCTCCATTATATGTTTAAACAGTTTTTTCTATGAAGGTCACAAAAATATAAAAAAAAAATTTTTATCTTTTTATCATTTCACCTTATTCAAAAATGGTATTATCTTCATATAATGTTAAAAGCTAGCATATTTAGATTTTTTTTTGTTGATATTGGGGAATATATTGTTTATGATACTATCATTATTGTACTACAAAACCTCAACTAAATTTTTGTTATATATTAATATGAGTAAATCTCATCAGTTTTATTTTAAAATCGTATCAAAATTATCAAAGACGTGGTAATTCGTCGATTCTGAGTTTTTTGCCAATTTAAGTTCCAAAATCTAGAAATAATGATTTTCGACCGATAACAATTGAAAAGTTAGTTCAGCATCTTGGACATGGACTTCTTACCATGATCGATCCAAGACGACAAAGCAATTTGACATGGTATAGTAGCTTAAGTTGATATATATATATATATATATATATATATATTAAAATTATTAGTTTTAATGTTATTTTAATTAAAATTCATACGTTTGCTATTTCATAAAATTGAATAAACAAATCCATATTAAAGATACTTTATTCCCTTCTAAACAAATCATATACAAAATTTAGAGATATTTTGTACGATGAACGTCATATATAGTTCATGACGTTTGCAGTACGTTAATTTATTTTTAAATATGTGATTTTTTAAAAATGTATTTAGTAATATATAAATAAATTTCACAGTAAAAATTTGCGTGGAATCTCATCAACACAAGGTTGGTGGAAGAAGCATTTCAAAAAAAGGTTGCAGTGCAATTTTCCCGCCACATGAACGAGTGGAAACAAAAGTGGAAAAAGGGAAAAGACAAACCAAAGGGATTGAATGAGTCAGTTTGGAACGAATTTATTTGTTATTGGGAATCTTTTAGTGCTGAGGCCATCTTGAAAGCTAATTCGGAAAACCGGAAGAGCGATCGAAGAGGCAAAGAAATTTACGTTCATAATGTTGAATCGACTAGTTTTATGAAACGAGATGCTCAGTTGGTAAATTTATTATTATATTATTTTTAATTATTATTTTTTTAAAATTTAATATTAATTTAGTATTTTTTTAGACATAACAATTTGGAATGCCTGCATATCACTTGCAACTTCTCGAGGATGTGCACACCAACAAAAAGATTGGTGTCATTCAAGATGATCTCGTTAATAAGATCATCAAAAAAGTAAAAAAGAAAAAAAGTGATATCTTGTCCCAACAGTTTCAAGTTAGCTCTTCCTCTTCGGTTGAATTGCTTCAATTCGAAATTAATTGTTTGGCTGTTAATGTATTTCTATTTTTATTTATTTTTACATTTAATTTTATTTCTATTTTTATTTCTTTTTTTTTAATTATTTTTACATTTAATTTTATAATGTTCTAATAATATTTAAATCTTTTTGTAGGAAGTATCATTTTTGAAATGTCGTCATCCAAGATTCGATAGAGTTGCGGATACTGGTGGTACACCTTCTGTGGCCGGAGTGCAGGTCAATGACGAGCTCATCCAAGCGAACGCCAAACATAAACAAAAAATGTCAGCTATGAAGATAGAAATGAATAGGTTGAAATATATTATAGATTATATAAAATCCAAATTCCCGGATATTCTGAATGAATTTATTCCTCCGATGTAATTGAAAACAATACAATTTAAATATTATATATTAAATGATATTTTATTTTTTATTTAAAATATTCTTTTCATTTAAAAAATTATTAAATTTTATTTTAACAGAATAATTTAATATTGTGTTAAAATAAAATTTAATAATTATTTTTTTTTTAAAATACGGTTGACAGAAATCGGTCGGTTCTAATTGTCAATAGAATGGGTCGTCGGAATTTCTGACAACTATCGACGGTGCGTTTCATCGCGAATCCTTTGGTTAATATTGCTGACGGAAGGAGTCGTCGCAATTTCCGACAACTGTCCGACGGCAATAGTCATCGTGAAGCCGTCCGAAACTCTCGAGACATCCATTCATCGGAACAGCGTCAGAAATTTCTCGACGGCTATAGCCATTGGTTTTGGAGATCCCGATGGATGCGGTTCATCGCATTAGCATCGGTAAATTCCCAACGGCTTGTGTAATCGAAAAGATGTATGGCAAGTCAATCATCGCATATCCGTTGGTAATTACCAACGTACAAAGCCCATCGCGTTTCCGTAGGAAATTATCGACGGGTTCTATCCATCGCTCATCCGTCGGGAATAACCAACGAAATCCCAACGGATTTTGTTTTCTGACAAACTAGTCCCGACAGATGTTTTCCGTCGGAAATTAGTTGGAAAGTCATGTTTCCAACCCCTTTCGAACGAATTTTGTCTTTGAAAATTAGTTGTTTCTTGTAGTGTTCCTTGCAAATTTTCCTAAAACTAATTTTTTTCATATTATAAGTTATACATCAATAAGAAATCCTTGCTATTTAGATTATTTATCTATAGAATTTTATATTTGTCTTCTTGTAAAAATTGTTATTTTAAGAATTATAATATAATGATTGGTCCTTATAGATTCAATCTCTAAGTACTATTGTATTTGTTTGTGCGGTTGCAGCAAGTTTCTTTTGGTTAAAACTTGAGAGATCACAAACCACCCTCAAAGGAGCTGGCTGCTTGCTCGAGCAGCTTAAGGATGGAGAGGCTGCGAAGTCGAGTAATGCTAGCAATGGTAAATGTAGTGATGAAGAGGACTGGAGTGAGCTCAAGACACCAAAGTTGGAGCTGAAACCACTGTCGAGTGTGCTAAGGTATGATTTTTTTTGTCGTAATTCTACATATCTTGTGATAGTGAATGATGCCTTCAATGTTGATGAGACCTCCGTGCATTTGAATGATGCCTTCAACGTTGATGAGATCTCCGTGCATT
This sequence comes from Pugionium cornutum, assembly GCA_018901935.1. Classification (NCBI taxonomy): domain Eukaryota; kingdom Viridiplantae; phylum Streptophyta; class Magnoliopsida; order Brassicales; family Brassicaceae; genus Pugionium; species Pugionium cornutum. Next base: position 18,756,120 of record CM032162.1, on the reverse strand, counting down.
TGAATGAACTAAAAAAGTATTGGAAAGCAGTAGGTTATTGACTATATGACATCAAAGTTATAGCTCTTTATTTGTGCATGCATAGGATATACCTAGAAAATAAATCAAAGTCATCTATAGAGCACCAACGTAGGCTGAACCACAACCTTAAAGAAGCGGTTAATAAAGTGATTCTCAAATTGCTTAACTCAGAGATAATCTATCCCATTTTGAATAGTACTTGTATTTCTATAGTTCATGTAGTTCCTAAGAAGGAGAAATCATTGTCACTAAGAATGACAAAAATGGAATGATCTCGACTAGGACTATAATTAGACATTGCATGTGTATTGATTACCGGATGTTTAGTGCATCTAATAGAAAAGATCATTTCCATTTACTCGTCATTGATCAAATGCTAGAGAGATTAGCTAATCACTCTTTCTGCTGCTTCTTAGATGGATATTCAGGTTTCTTTCAGATCTCTATCCATCCTCAAGATCAGGAGAAAATGACTTTCACATGCCCCTATGGTACCTTTGTGTAACACACCAACTATTTTTCAGCGGTGTATGATGTCTATCTTCTCCTATCCAATTAAGGACATAATTAATGTAAGTATTCGTGGATTATTTCTTTGTGTATGGTTCTTCTTTGTGTGTGTGTCTTTCTAACCTAGCATGGTACTCAAGCATTGTGAATAAGTGAACTTCATCCTCAACTGGGAGAAATGCTATTTCATGGTTCCTGAATGTATTGTGTTGGGTCATAGGATATTAGCGAGTGGAATAGAAGTTGACTAGGCAAAGATAGATATGATGACAAACCTTGTAGTTCCAACCTCGGTCTAATTGAGCATTGGTAAATGCACCCATAGTACAACCGCCTGATTGAGATCTTTTTTTCTAGGTAATGTGTGATGCAAGTGACTACAACTATTAGATCAATTCTAGGGTAGAGGAAGGATCATAAGTTTTATTTCATTTACTATGCCAGTAGAACACTTCATGAGGCTCAAAAAAAATATGCAACCACTGAGAAATAGATGTTGGCCATAATATTTGCTATCGATGGATCTAAGATAATTGTGCATACAAATCATGCAGCACTACGACATCTCCTAGCTAAGAAAGACGCCAAACCAAGTCTCCTGAGATGGATTCTACTTCTGCAAGAATTCGATTGGGAGATTAAGGATAAGAAAGATATCGAAAATGGAGTAGCAAACCACCTATCAAGGTTGAAGATCGAGGAGTTGATACCAATCTACGATTCTCTACCAGAGGAACAAGTCAATTGGGTTAAGATCGTCAGATGAATGATGATTTGGATGAAGAAATTGAGAAAACTTCAATGGAAGTGAGTCTCCTATGGTATACAAACGTTGTGAAATACTTGGTTAGAGATACGAACCCACCAAACCTTTAAGGTTATTAGAGGAAAAATTTCTTCAAGAATATCCAGCACTATTATTGGGATGAACTGTATCTATACAAGCATGGAAAAGACAACATGTTCAAGAGATGTTTATCTGAAGGGGAGGTGTCCGGAGTCATTTTTCTTTGTTACGGTTCAGATTATGGGGGACATTTTGCTACATACAAGACAGTGTCCAAGGTGCTTCAAGCAAGTTTTTGGTGGCCGACCATGTTCAAGGACCAACAAATTCATTTCCAAGTGTGATCCTTGTCAAAGAGGAATGAGATGCCACATAGACCAATCTTTGAGGCTGAACTATTTGACGTATGGGATGTTGACTTCATGAGATTGTTGCCTTCTTCTTACGGGAACCAGTACATTATGGTGGCAGTAGAGTACGTCTCCAAATGAGTATAAGCCATAGCAAGCCCAATAAATGAGCAAAGGTCGTTCTTAAACTGTTCAAGACAATCATTTTCCCATATTTTGGAGTTCCCAGGACGATGATAAGCGATGGAAGCACCCACTTCTTCAAAAAGGTCTTTGAGAATCTTTTGAAGTAACATGGAATTAATCACAAGGTAGAAACGCCGTATTACCCTTGGACATCAAGTTAGGTGGAGGTTTGAAATCGACTGATAAGGGCCATACCGGAAAAAACAGTATGGAAAACCAAGAAGGATTGGACGGTCAAACTAGACAATGCTTTGTGGGCATACCAAACTTCATACAAGACACCCATTGGAAAAACCTCTTTCAACCTTCTGTAAGGAAAATCTTGTCATCTTCATGTGGAACCCGAGTACAAAACGCTTTGGACAACTAAATTCTTGAAATTTTACATCAAAACAACTAATGAGAAACATTTGATACTAGTAGGAACTTGAGAAGAACATACAACACGCGTCTGGAAGTTTTGCAATCTACATAGAAAATACCAAGGTATTTTATGACAAGAATCTCACTAAGTGTACTTTCAGAGTTGGGGATCAAGTGTTATTGTTCAACTCCCAATTCAAATTGTTTTCTGGGATGCTCAGAGAGAGAGAGAGAGAGAGAGAGAGAGAGAGAGAGAGAGAGAGAGAGAGAGAGAGAGAGAGAGAGAGAGAGAGAGAGAGAGAGAGAGAGAGAGAGAGAGAGAGAGAGAGAGAGAGAGAGAGAGAGAGAGAGAGAGAGAGAGAGAGAGAGAGAGAGAGAGAGAGAGAGCACCCCCTTTTTGCATACACCATTTCTCATTCATTCTTTTAAACTCAAGTAGGCTTTGACATCTTTATCTTCAACTCTTTGTTCATTGTCATCACCAAACCCAAGGTATGAACATTATTATCTATACTATTCATTTTCTCCAAAATTTTTGAATTCAAGAAACCAATAGCTCATGGAAACTTATAATTTTAGAGTCAAGATTGTTCTTTTATACTTGGGTTCATTGATTTTGTAACTAATTTCATGTTTCCTAGAAACAAAATTGAAGTTTGGAAAATTCAGGGTTATTGAAAAAATTGGAGAATTGGAAATTTTGGGATTAATGGTTAATTTAGTGTGGAGAGACTAATTGGACTAGTGAATAGGAGAACTATGAAATTGGATTGCTCATAAGACTAATTGGACTAGTGTTCAGTGTATATTGATTCTAATTCTCTCTACCTAGCATGCAATGCCTCCAACCAGCAAACCTAAAATGAAAGCTAACTTTCGCCAACAACATAACAATAATAGAAACCAATATTTACACTTTTTGCAGTCTAACAAAACCTTACTACGGTAGTGATGGGGACATCAGGTCATATGGCTGGCCATGAGACCAGACTGGCCGACCAGGGAGTTTTTCCGAGACAGCCAGGCCATTTGGCACGTCTGCCGGCCCAAGCGGTACCGTCGGACCCTTGACCAACATGACCGGACTGATCAGCATTGCCGGCGGAGAGGCCCAAACCTCTGGTACAACTGGTGGCGATGTGGATGACACCGCCGGTCCCATTGGTGACGCCGCCGAATCCGGGATCAACTTGGCCGGTCCAGAAGGCATTCCGGCCAGCACCTCGCACAGTCCAGCCGGTACAGCCGATCTAGCCGAGTACACGGGCATTTCAGCATCTACACAAGGAGACTCGGACAAGATAAGCTACCAGCTCCAGGACATGCATCTAGAGGAAGTCTCTACACCAGTGGTGCCACCAGGAGCAATGACAAGGAGCAGATCAAGAGCACTCTTCCACAAGTTCAGCTTATGGGTCGACAAGCTCCTAGAAGAAGATCGACTAAGGACAGTGGGCCAAAAGTGCAAAGAAGAGTCCAAAGGCTTCTCAACAATGCAAGAAACTTCAGAGACTTGGGCTTTAGTGGCAAGAGAGGTCAGGGCCCAAAGGTTCCTAACCCTACTCCAAGTCGAAGACTAGGAGCAAGGCGCGTGCATGCCACAAGGACGACCACCTTTCATTTCTTGGCCGTGAGGTAAGAAAGATAAATTTTCAATTCGAATATATGCCTCTTTCTCTTTTGTAGGGTAGGATCTAGATTGTTTACATTTTTGAGTCAAAGACATTTTAGGAATAGATCCTTTTTCGTTTATGCACTTTTGTACATTTTCCATTTGTGCACTTTTGTAAACTTTCCTTTTCTTTCTTTGAGTCGATCCTAGAAGTTCAAGCTGTCGAGCATATTAATAAGGCTCCTTCCAGCATTGTAGTTTGACAACCTTTTTTGATATTAATAAAGTGCGAATTTTCTTCTATAAGTTTTTCTCTCAAAAGAGACTTGTGCGCTTAAAACCTAGTTGAGACCAGCCCTCCTAGCTCTAAGTTTGTGATTTATCACGAGGTTCATCACTCTTCGTGTGGTTCACTTCACCCTTCCATCAAATACCAACCCAAAAACCCCTATCCAAGAAGTCTAAGGTCGAGTTTCTCACCTAACCTTCTCCAAACAGCCCACGCGCATATAAGCCTTGAATCGAGGCTTGTATCATTTTGGTATCAGAGCTTAAAGCTCCTAAACCAGGTTGTTTCTATCCTTTAGTTAGTTTTGTTTCTTGTTCTTGCGTTAGTTTAAGTCGCATTCAAGAAAAATAAAAAAAATAACACTAAACTCCAAACCGAGTGCATCTAGCTTCTACGTGTATCACTAGGGCTTAGATTCACTTTTGCATTGCCATTCACGTTTTCCTTTTTGTTCAAAGCATATTTCCATTATTTTTAAGTTAAATTAAAAAGAAAAGAAAAAGAAAATAGAAAAAATACCAAAAGAATTCGAGTTGGACAGCTAGCACAAGTTGTAGGAAGTTTCTATTTTTCTAAACTTTCCTTTTTTCAGGTTTTTCCTTTTTCTCTGCTTTTTCCTTTTTGCAAATTCGAATTCCCCTATAAAAGAAGACCCTCCTAATCCACTTAGGAGCAAAATAACTTGTGTTTCTTTCTTGTAGTACAATGGCAGAAGAGAATAGAGATGCAGCCGAGGCCATGATGGCCATGTTCACCACCTTCCAAACGCAACTCGCATCAATAGGCGAGAGGTTGGAGCGCGTGGAGAGACCTGTGAGATTCCAGGCCATAAGGCACGTGAGAACTGAGCAAGACCGTACTGAGGGTCCTGAGCACCTTAGGACACAGCATGAACAGGAGGAGCCCCAACCAGATGGAGATGAGGACGCACAACCTCATAACTATCACCATAGGCTGAGAGGACCTCCACGGCAACCAGAGGCAGAAGGTGATGGCTTCGAGTCATATGGACGTCACCAGAGACCAAGGATGCCTCCTAGATATCATGAGGATGGAGATGAACACGCCTATAACAGGGTAACTCATCCTGATGTTAAGCTAACACCTCCAAGTTTTGCAGGAAAAGTAGACCCCGAGGCCTACCTAGATTGGGAGAGAAGGATGGATCACATCTTCGATCACTACAACCAACCAGGCTCTAGGAGAGTCTCCATGGCAGTAGCACAACTCACGGACAATGCCCTCATCTGGTGGGATCGTGAGGTGTCTGACCGAAGGAGGAAAAGATTGAGGCCCATGGACTCATGGGTCTCATGAAAGACCTCATGAGACAAATGTTTGTTCCACCTTATTTTCATAGAGATTTGCAACGACGTTTTCGTACTCTTAAGTAGGGTACCAGATCAGTAGAGGAGTACTATGAAGATTTTGAGAGACTAAGGAACAGGCTGGAACTCAATGACGATGAGGAAGCTTTGATGGCACAATTCTTGGATGGACTCCAAGAAAGAATTAGCCACAAGGTGGAAAGGTAAATCTACAATGACTTCAAGGACTTGTTCCACCTATCTGTCCAGGCTGAGCAGCACATCAAACGTAAGAGCCAAGACATCTGCAGCAAGCCTAAGATGCCTTCGGCACCAAGCAATATTCCCAAGCCCGTGGACAAAGGCAAAGGCATAGGGATCGAGTCACGGTTCAAGAGCAAGCCTCCTGAGCCAACCCGTGACCAGAGAGAGCCTAGTAAGTCCTCTAACCCTCAAAGATCACGTGACATCACTTGTTTCAAGTGTAGGGGTCGCGGACACATCTCAAGGGAGTGCCCAAACAACCGGGTAATGCTGATTACGGAAGCTGGAGAGTATGAATCCCAAAATGAAGAAGACTACGAACCAAAAGGAGAATACGGTGACATTGAGTACCCTGATGTGGGGGAAGTGCTGGTCACTAGACGCATTCTCAGTGCAATGGTGGATCCCTCAGAGGCCATCCAGAGGGAAAACATCTTCCACAGCCGTTGCACCATCAAGGGCAAGGTATGTAACCTCATCATAGATGGTGGTTCTTGCACTAACGTTGCTAGTGCATACATGGTTGATAAGCTAGGTCTAGAGAAGACAAGGCACCCTCGACCATATAGACTGAGATGGCTCGATGACAAAGTGGAGCTCAAAATCCATGAGCAAGTCACTGTACCATTCAGTGTGGGCAAGTACCAAGACCAAGTCGTGTGCGACGTGGTGCCCATGTAAGCTGGCCATCTTCTGCTAGGAAGGCCATGACAGTTTGACAAAGAGACCAAGCATGATGGCCGAACCAATCTCTACACTTTTGTGCATGACAAAAGAAAAGTCAGCTTGGCTCCCTTTACACTTGCCCAGGTACACGAGCTACAACTCCAAATGAGTAAGGAAAGAAACTTATCAAGTCTAATTTTCTTATTCAACCAAGCCATGTTCGGAGAGCTTTAGCCTCGAAGGATTTAATGTTACTAATGGTCTTCAAAGAAATTTTGAGTATAGAACAGGAACAGGTAGAGCTACCTCCTGAAGTAGCAACTCTCCTCAACAAGTTCCAGGATGTTCCCATAGGAGATGTAAGAATATTGAGATTATAGAGGAGAAATGTGAAGAATTGAATCTGAAAACTCAAAGAGAAGTATGAGAAAATTAGAAATGACTTAGACTTATGGAGAAGAATCTCCTAAGAGTATATAATACATTGAGTCTTTACAGCCCTTTTATAGAGGATTTACAATGTGAACACAAAAGAAAACGAATTCAAACTTGTGGATGAGTTTGAATAGAGGAGGAGCCTGTCAACAACCAATGAGAAGAGAGGAGACAGCATGGGCATGACTGTTTGGTGTGGTTGCCAAGACTGTGTGCAGCATGGGCATGACTGTTTGGTGTGGTTGCCAAGACTGTGTGCAGCATGGGCATGACTTTTCACCTTGATTCTTCTCCCAAGGTAGCTATTTAACCATTTCAACCATGTGGTTAATAATAACCCATCCTTTTCATTTCCCTTGTTATTCAAACTGAATTTTCGTGCTCACACTTGCCTTGTAGGTCAAGATAGGTCTTATTTGATTTTCCTATGTCAATACTCCCCCTCAAGCTAAAGACTTTGGAATCACCCTAAAGTCTTAAGCTTGGGAACCCAAGGCAACACCTCATTAAAAACCTTATTAAGGAAAACCACTTGGGACAAAACCTTAATAAGGGAAAAAGAGTGTGTTGCTCTTGGATTAGGAGACCTTTGATCATGGGTGTGATAAATCAACAAGCCCAAGTTTGCTAAAGATGTTCTTGCAAACTTTGAGACTTGCTGCCTTTGTGAAGATGTCAGCTAGTTGGTCTTCACTCCTTGTATAACATGGCAGAATGGTTCCATCTTGAACTTTCTCCCTAACCTTATGGCAGTCGATCTCTATGTGCTTGGTCCTCTCGTGAAACACTGAGTTTGAAGCTATGTGAATGGCTGCCTGATTATCACAATGGAAGGTAATTGGCCCTGGTTGTGCAATACCGAAATCTTTCAAGAGTGCTTTGAGCCAAGTTACTTCATTTGTCAGCTTCCTCATAGCCCTATATTCTGCTTCAGCACTAGAACATGATACCACCTTCTGCTTCTTAGTCTTCCAAGTGACTAAGTTCCCACCAACGAAGGTGCAATACCCAGTGGTTGATTTCCTATCCACCCTATCACCAGCCCAATCCGCATCACAATACCCGACAATCTCAGTGTTCCCATTCTTGCCCATCCATATACCTTGACCAGGAGATCCTTTGATGTATCTAAGGATCCTTTCTACCATGCTCCAATGATATACAGTAGGCTTTTGCATATGTTGACTTACTTGATTCACAGCAAAACACAAGTCTGGTCGTGTGAGGGTGAGGTAGATCAGCTTCCCAACTAGTCTCCTATACTGAGAAACATCCTTAAATAACTCATCAGCTTTCTCCCCCTTTCCGTTGACCTTGTAGCCATCTTCAAGAGGAGTTTTGGCCGGTTTAGCCCCAAGCTTTCCCGTGTCTGTCAACAGATCAAGAGCATACTTTCTTTGGGATAGAAAGAGCCCTTCTTGAGACCGACACACTTCAATACCCAAGAAGTACTTCAACTCTCCAAGATCCTTGATGTCAAATGATCTGTTTAAGAAGGCCTTTGTGGACTGAATTCCTTCCTTATCATCTCCTGTGATGATAAGGTCATCCACATAAACCAAGACCGCCACGATTCCTTTGGAGTTTTGACGAGTGAACAAAGTATGATCTGAATGGGATTTCCTAAACCCATTATCAGTAAGTGTGGAGCTTAATTTGTGATACCAGGCCCTTGGTGACTGCTTCAACCCATATATTGCCTTCCTAAGTCTTAGAACCTGTCCCTCTTTGCAAAAATCTTCAAGGCCTGGTGGTGGAGTCATATACACTTCCTCTTCAAGTTCTCCTTGTAGGAATGCGTTCTTGACATCCATTTGCCATAAGTCCCAAGTCAGATTCGTAGCTAGTGAAAGAACAACCCTTACAGTGTGTAGCTTAGCCACCGGTGCAAATGTATCAGTATAGTCCTCTCCATATGTCTGAGTGAAACCTCTTGCAACTAGACGTGCCTTGTACCTTTCTATGTCCCCATTGCTCTTATACTTGATGGTGAACACCCACTTGGAACTCACAGCCTTCTTGCCTTTGGGAAGTTCTTGTATATCCCATGTATGATTCCTTTCCATAGCTCCCTTCTCATCTCTTACTGCATCTAACCATTCTTTCTTGCTCTCAGCTTCTTCATAAGTCCTTGAATCTGACTTTGTTCAATCTTTCCAAGGAATGCTTGATGACTAGATGGCAAGAGGTCAAGGGAACAAACAGCTTGTATGGGATGAGCCACGGCCTGGTTGTTGTAGAATACCCTAGTGTTCCTAAGTCTAGTACTCCTCCTTAAATGCTGAACAGGTGGTGCAGCCTCCTCTACAACCGTTTCCTCTTCCATTTGGTGAATAGGTTCCTCTATACCCACTTCCAAGTCGTCTTGTTCTTGATTTTGGGCCATAGCTTCTTCTTGGATTGGAGTTGGTTCTTGAGTTACCACCCCTTGTTCATTCTCTTGGGTATCTTGTGAACTACTTAAGGTTCTTGTTTCTTCGTGTCTTGAATCCTTTGGCAGATCATTTCCCAAATGATTCAAGAGAAACCTCAAACTCGTAGCCAAATCAGAAGGTGACCTTGAGAGATCTTTCAATCCTTCCCAATCTTTCTGATCATAATAGCTTTGTTCTTCTATGAACTTGACATCTCTAGACACATATGTCCTGTTGTTGCTCGGATCATAGCACTTATAACCCTTTTGTGTTGTCGAATATCCAAGGAACATACACTTGATGCTCTTTGCCTCCAACTTGTTTCTTAGATCACCTGGAACATACACAAAGCACACACACCCAAATACACGTAAATGATCAATGGAAGGTTTAGTTTTATTGAGTACCTCAAATGGGGATATATCTTGCAAGACTTTGGTTGGAATCCGATTGATGAGGTAGCAAGCAACCAAGACTGCATCTCCCCAAAAACTTTTAGGAACATTGGTATGAAACATCATGGATCTTGCTACTTCCATTAAGTGTCGGTTCTTCCTTTCAGCAACTCCATTTTGTTGTGGTGTGTGTGGACAGCTAGTTTGATGTAGTATTCCATGTTTGTTTAGATGAGCTTTGAATCTTTGACTTGTGTATTCCCTCCATTATCTGATCTTAACACTTTGATCTTGGCATTGAATTGATTAGTAACATAATTATGAAAGTTTATAAATGCCTCATAAACCCTATCTTTAGATGGAAGTAATGTAACCCATGTATATTTCGATTTCTCATCTATAAAGGTCACAAAGTATTTATTCCTATCTCTAGACATGTAAGGTGAGGTCCAAACATCGGAATGTACTAAATCAAAGCAATGCTCATAAATTGTAGACGATTTAGGGAAAACAACACGACAATGTTTGCCAAGGATACAAGCCTCACAAACTGAGTGATCATAAGCGACATTAGGAATTATTAAGCTTAAAGCACGAGCATGAGGATGTCCTAATCTAGCATGCCATAAGACATCTTTATTAGCAAAAACACAGGATTTGAAAGCTAAGGAATCCAAATTGCTTGGAGGGTAGCTCATCTTGAGTTACACCACCTCCAAGTATCTTACCACTCTTAATATCCTGAAAGTAAACATTGTTAGGCCCAAATGTAACATTGCAATTGAGGTCTTTAGTAGCCTTTTGACAGAAACTAGATTAGACTTAAATTTAGGTACAAAGAATGCATTAGTTTCTTTGTCAAATAGTCTTAATTTTCCGGTTCCTTCAATTGGAATACCCTTACCATCAGCTATAGTTACTTGTCCTAGACATGGTTCAATGTTCTTTAACAACCTAGCATTGCTAATCATATGGTGAGAAGCACCTGAATCCACTACCAACTTATGATCTGGTTTATCAAGCGATTTATGGGAGTAGAGTGTGATACCGGAGAGTTTTGAGGCATAGGCCTTGATGAGATCCTCCAAGTCACTCTTCTTAACATACTCCATGGATACATTCATAGCTAGCCTTTGAGAGATGTTAGCCTTTGAATCCTTGAACCGGTTTGGCTTGAGATGAGGATGAAGTATCCAGCACTTGTCCTTGATGTGGCCATTCCTCTTACAATGCTCACACATCACACTCTTCCTATCCTCTTGCTTAAACACGCTTTTGTTGGCCATGACTAGTTCTCCTTTACCACCAAACAAACCAATGTTGCCTTGCTCCTTTTGAATCCGTGAGCACACCTCTTTGAAATCAGGGAGTTTTGGCTCTCTCAGGATGGACTTAATCACATCCTTAAAGGCTGGATTTAGGTTGAGAAGGAGCCCAAATATCTTGTCTTGTTCCTTCCTTTCATTAAGCACCTTTGGATCCATAGAACTTGGTCTCAACATGTCAAGCTCGGACCATGTTGACTGGAACTTGCCCAGAAATTTTGTGAACTCCATATCCTCTTGGTGTAGATCATTGAGAGCCTTCTTAACCTCATACACACGGCTGAGGTTTGAAACATCCCCATACACCCTCTTGAGAGTGTCCCAAAGAGACTTGGCAGTTTCACAATGTGAATAAGCTTCAAGAATGGATGGGTCCAATGAATTTTGGAGGAATCCAAGGACTGATTGATCTTCTTGGAACCACCTAGCTTCTTCTTTTCTTGTTGCCTCATCCTTCTTCTCCTTTGGATCATCTATAGATGGAGTATTATCCTCCAAGATGTGATTCCAAAGTCCTTTGCCACAAATGGCTGTCTTGATGGTTCTTGACCATAATGTGTAGTTCAAGCCTTTGAGAACTACTGCTATCACCGTAGGTTTCAGGCTGGAACTAATTTGAACTGTATCCTCCATTGTTAGGCTTTGAAGAGCTCAAAGGAAGCAGCTTTTATGGTTGAATGAAACCGTGAGTTTTTAGTCTAAAGACTGAGAGATTTTTGACAGAATTTTAGATTAGAAACTGAGAGATTTGAGTAGAAAAGATAAGAGAATGATCTTATGCTCTGATACCATGTAAGAATATTGAGATTATAGAGGAGAAATGTGAAGAATTGAATCTGAAAACTCAAAGAGAAGTATGAGAAAATGAGAAATGACTTAGACTTATGGAGAAGAATCTCCTACGAGTATATAATACATTGAGTCTTTACAGCCCTTTTATAGAGGATTTACAATGTGAACACGAAAGAAAACGAATTCAAACTTGTGGATGAGTTTGAATAGAGGAGGAGCCTGTCAACAACCAATGAGAAGAGAGGAGACAGCATGGGCATGACTGTTTGGTGTGGTTGCCACGACTGTGTGCAGCATGGGCATGACTGTTTGGTGTGGTTGCCAAGACTGTGTGCAGCATGGGCATGACTTTTTCACCTTGATTCTTCTCCCAAGGTAGCTATTTAACCATTTCAACCATGTGGTTAATAATAACCCATCCTTTTTCATTTCCCTTGTTATTCAAACTGAATTTTCGTGCTCACACTTGCCTTGTAGGTCAAGATAGGTCTTATTTGATTTTCCTATGTCAATAGGAGATACCAGCAGGTTTGCTTTCCTTACGTGGCATAGAGCAACAGATCGACCTAGTGCACGGAACAGCCCTACCCAACCGGCCAACCTACCAGATGAGTCTAGAGGAGTCCAAGGAGCTTGAGAAGCAAGTCAAGGAGCTACTTGAGAAAGGCTATGTTCGAGAGAGCCTCAGTCCATGTGCCGTACCAGTGCTACTAGTGCCCAAGAAGGATGGGACTTGCCGGCGGAGAGGCCCAAACCTCCGGCACAACTGGTGGCGATATGGATGACACCGCCAGTCCCATTGGTGATGCCGCCGACTCCGGGATCACCTTGGCCGGTCCAGAAGGCATTTTGGCCAGCACCTCGCACAGTCCAGCCGGTACAGCCGATCCAGCCGAGTACACAGGTATTTCAGCATCTACACAAGGAGACTCGGACCAGATAAGCTACCAGCTCTAGGACATGCATCTAGAGGAAGTCTCTACACCAGTGGTGCCACCAGGAGCAATGACAAAGAGCAGATCAAGAGCACTCTTCCACAAGTTCAGCTTATGGGTCGACAAGCTCCTAGAAGAAGATCGACTAAGGACAGTGGGCCAGAAGTGCAAAGAAGAGTCCAAAGGCATCTCAACAATGCAAGAGACTTCAAAGACTTGGGCTTTAGTGGCAAGAGAGGTCAGGACCCAAAGATTCCTAACCCTACTCCAAATCGAAGACTAGGAGCAAGGCGCGTGCATGCCACAAGGACGGCCACCTTCTATTTCTTGGCCATGAGGTAAGAAAGGTAAGTTTTCAATTCAAATATATGCCTCTTTCTGTTTTACAGGGCAGGATCTAGATTGTTTACATTTTTGAGTCAAAGACATTTTAAGAATAGGTCTTTTTTCGGTTATGCACTTTTGTACATTTTCCATTTGTGTACTTTTATAAACTTTCCTTTTCTTTCTTTGAGTCGACCCTAGAAGGTCAAGCTGTCGAGCATATTAATAAGGCTCCTTCCAGCATTATAGTTTGACAATCTTTTTGATACTAATAAAGTGCGAATTTTCTTCTACAAGTTTTTCTCTCAAAAGAGACTTGTGCGCTTAGAACCTAGTTGAGACCAGCCCTCCTAGCTCTAAGTTTGTGATTTATCACGAAGTTCATCACCCCTCGTGTGGTTCACTTCACCCTTCCATCAAATACCAACCCAAAAACCCCTATCCAAGAAATCTAAGGTCGAGTTTCTCACCTAACCTTCTCCAAACAGCCCACGCGCATATAAACCTTGAATTGAGGCTTGTATCAGGTAGCTTATTGTTTGATCATTTAAGACCTTTCTAAATCCCGCAACACATTAGAATGCTCATCATTGCTGAAATTAGCTTGCTTCTAGAATTTGTATCGATCAACATGATACAACTCCACAATCACGCACATTGTCAAATCCCTCGTCTCGACCCGAATAGCCGTGAAAAATTCCACATCATCGTCGCATGTGATGTCCATTGGAGGATTTCGTGTCGTGTTTGGCACCAACTCCACTCCGGATATTGGTAGGTCAAAGCGACGGGTGTATGGATGCTGATGTCGTGCCAAATCCTTACATTTAATGCTTGATGTAAATCATTTATTGAAAGATCTCTTTCTTAACATGAGCATTACACGGTTAGCGCTTGATGTAAATCATTTATTGAAAGATCTCTTTCTTAACATGAGCATTACATGGTTAACGCTTAACGTAAATCATTTATTAAAAGGTCCTTTTCTCACTCTCGTACCAAGTCCTTACGTTTCATATATAGTATGTCAATTTATACATCTGTTGTAACGGGATTAGAATTCCGATAACGGATGCTGATGTGGAATCCATATGGCAATTGATACAAGCCTCGATTCAAGGCTTATATGCGTGTGGACTGTTTGGAGAAGGTTAGGTGAGAAACTCGACCTTAGACTTCTTGGATAGGGGTTTTTGGGTTGGTATTCGATGGAAGGGTGAAGTGAACCACACGAGGGGTGATGAACCTCGTGATGAATCACAAACTTAGAGGTAGGAGGGCTGGTCTCAACTAGGTTCTAAGCGCACAAGATTCTTAGAGAGAAAACTTGTAGGAAGAAAGTTCTACTTTATTAATATCAAAAAGGTTGTCGAACTACAATGCTGGAAGGAGCCTTATTAATATGCTCGACAGCTTGACCTTCTAGGGTCGACTCAAAGAAAGAAAAGGAAAGTGCACAAAAGTGCACAAATGGAAAATGTACAAAAGTGCATAACCGAAAAAGGACCTATTCCTAAAATGTCTTTGACTCAAAAATGTAAACAATCTAGATCCTACCCTGCAAAACAGAAAGAGACATATATTCGAATTGAAACTTACCTTACTCACCTCAAGGCCAATAAATGGAAGGTGGCCGTCCTTGTGGCATGCACGCGTCTTGCTCCTAGTCTTCGACTTGGAGTAGGGTTAGGAATCTTTGGGCCCTGACCTCTCTTGCCACTAAAGCCCAAGTCTCTGAAGTCCCTTGCATTGTTGAGAAGCCTTTGGACTCTTCTTTGCACTTCTGGCCCATTGTCCTTAGTCGATCTTCCTCTAGGAGCTTGTCGACCCATAAGCTGAACTTATGGAAAAGTGCTCTTGATCTGCTCCTTGTCATTGCTCCTGGTGGCACTACTGGTGTAGAGACTTCTTCTAGATGCATGTCCTGAAGCTGGTAGCTTATCTGGTCCGAGTCTCCTTGGGTAGAAGTTGAAATGCTCGTGTACTCGGCTAGATTGGCTGTACCGGCTGGAGTGTGCGAGGTACTGGCCGGAATGCCTTTTGGACTGGCCAAGTTGATCCCAGAGTTGGCGGCGTCACCAAAGGGTTGGCGGTGTCATCCACATCGCCACCAATTGTGCCGGAAGCTTGGGCCTCTCTGCCAGCAATGCTGATCGGTCCGGTCATATTGGTCGAGGGTCCGACAATACCGCTTGGGCCGGCAGATGTGCCAAATGGTCCGGCTGTCTTTGGCAAGCTTCCTGGTCGGCCAGTCTGGTCTCCTGGCCGGACATACGACCTGATGTCCTCATCATCTCTTCCCTCTTCAATAGGTTTTGACCTCAAAACTGTTTTATCTGCATGGAAAGGGGCTAAGTCAGTTACGTTGAACGTGTTGGACACATTAAACTCACCTGGGAGCTCGATCCGGTAGGCGTTGTTGTTGATCCTCTCCAGCACTCTGAATGGCCCATCTCCTCTTGGTGCTAGCTTGGAACTCCTTAGGTTGGGGAACCTCTCCTGCCGTAGGTGTAGCCACACTCAATCGCCTGGTTGAAAGATCACCTCCTTTCTTCCCTTGTTGGCATGAGTCACGTACTCTTCTCCAAGTCCTCTGCTATCTTCTGGTGTAACTTCCTTATGAATTCTGCCTTGGATGCTCCGTTGAGGTTGGTCATCTCAGCTGGTGGCAGTGGCATTTTGCTCCAATGGAGTGAGAGGGTTGAAGCCGTATACTACTTCAAATGGTGTCTTCTTGGTTGCTGAGTGCACAACTCAGTTGTAAGCGAACTCTATGAATGGCAGGCACTCCACCCAAGTCTTGAGGTTTTTCCCTAGTGTAGTCCTGAGAAGAGTTGATAGTGTCCTGTTGACAACTTCCGTTTGGCCATCGGTTTGAGGATGGCAGGTGGCAGAGAAGAGTAGCTTCGTGCCTAGCTTCCTCCAAAGGGTCCTCCAGATATGGCTGAGGAGCTTGGTGTCCCTGTCTAATACGATGGTCCTTGGCACTCCATGAAGCTGTACTATCTCCCTGAAGAACAGCTCGGCTGTTTACGTGGCATCATTGACATTGGCACACGGAATGAAGTGTGCCATCTTGGAGAATCTGTCCACCACTACAAAGATTGCATCTTTGTGGTTGATCTTGGGCAGACCTAGAACAAAGTCCATTGATATATCCACCCATGGATGCGTCGGTATGGGCAGTGGGAGATACAACCCGTGAGGTTGCACTCGGGACTTTGCCTTCTTGCAAGTGATGCACCTTGCACAATGAGCTTCTACTTTCCTCTTGATGTGTGGCCAGTAGAAGTGCACCTTGACCACTGCTAGAGTCTTGTCGACACCAATGTGGCCCATGAGTCCTCTTCTATGAGCTTCTTGGATGATAAGCTCCCTTAATGATCCTTGTGGTATGCACAGCCTTCTCTCTCGGAACAAGAATCCCCCATGGATGTAAAACTTGCCATAACTCCCTGTGCCACACTCTTTGTAGCTCTCAGCAAGGTCAGGATCATCCTTGTATAGGTCCTTGATGTGCTCGAAACCTAGGACCTTTGCCTCCATTGTGGAAATCAAGGCAAACCTCCTTGATAGTGCATCGGTTACCACATTGTCTTTGCCCTTCTTGTACTTGATAACGTACGGGAAGGTCTCTATGAACTCCATCCACCTGGCATGTCTCCTCTTGAGATTGGTTTGCCCTCTGAGGTGTTTGAGAGTCTTGTGATCAGTGTGGATCACAAACTCCTTGGACAGCAAGTAATGCTGCCAAGTCTCCAATGCTCGGACAAGGTGATGAGGACATCAGGTCGTACATCCAGCCAAGAGACCAGACTGGCCGACCAGGAAGCTTGCCTGAGACAGCAGGACCATCTGGCGCGCCTGCCGGACCAGACAGTACCGCCGGACCCTCGACCTATAGGACCAGACCGGTCAACATCGCCGGCGGTGAGGCCCAAGCTTCCGGCACACTTGGTGGGGACGTGAATGACACCGCCGGTCCCCCTGATGACACCGCCGACTCCAGGATCAACTTGGCCGGTCCTGAAGTCATTCCGGCCAGTACCGCGCACAATCCAGCCGGTACAGGCCATCCAGCCGAGTACACGCGCACTTCCACTTCTACACAAGAGGACTCAGACCAAATGAGCTACCAGCTCCAGGACATGCACTTAGAGGAAGTATCTACACCAGTGGTACCTCCAGGAGCAATGACAAGAAGCAGATCAAGAGCACTCTTCCACAAATTCAGCTTATGGGTCGACAAGCTTCTAGAGGAAGAGCAGCTAAGGACAATGGGCCAGAAGAGCAAATTAGAGTCCAAAGGCTTCTCAACAACACAAGGGACATCAGAGACTTGGGCTTTAGTGGCAAGAGAGGTCAAGGCCCAGAGATTTGTAACCCTACTCCAAGTCGAAGACTAGGAGCAAGGCGCGTGCATGCCACAAGGACGACCACCTTTCATTTCTTGGCCGTGAGGTAAGAAAGATAAATTTTCAATTCGAATATATGCCTCTTTCTCTTTTGTAGGGTAGGATCTAGATTGTTTACATTTTTGAGTCAAAGACATTTTAGGAATAGATCCTTTTTCGTTTATGCACTTTTGTACATTTTCCATTTGTGCACTTTTGTAAACTTTCCTTTTCTTTCTTTGAGTCGATCCTAGAAGTTCAAGCTGTCGAGCATATTAATAAGGCTCCTTCCAGCATTGTAGTTTGACAACCTTTTTTGATATTAATAAAGTGCGAATTTTCTTCTATAAGTTTTTCTCTCAAAAGAGACTTGTGCGCTTAAAACCTAGTTGAGACCAGCCCTCCTAGCTCTAAGTTTGTGATTTATCACGAGGTTCATCACTCTTCGTGTGGTTCACTTCACCCTTCCATCAAATACCAACCCAAAAACCCCTATCCAAGAAGTCTAAGGTCGAGTTTCTCACCTAACCTTCTCCAAACAGCCCACGCGCATATAAGCCTTGAATCGAGGCTTGTATCATTTTGGTATCAGAGCTTAAAGCTCCTAAACCAGGTTGTTTCTATCCTTTAGTTAGTTTTGTTTCTTGTTCTTGCGTTAGTTTAAGTCGCATTCAAGAAAAATAAAAAAAATAACACTAAACTCCAAACCGAGTGCATCTAGCTTCTACGTGTATCACTAGGGCTTAGATTCACTTTTGCATTGCCATTCACGTTTTCCTTTTTGTTCAAAGCATATTTCCATTATTTTTAAGTTAAATTAAAAAGAAAAGAAAAAGAAAATAGAAAAAATACCAAAAGAATTCGAGTTGGACAGCTAGCACAAGTTGTAGGAAGTTTCTATTTTTCTAAACTTTCCTTTTTTCAGGTTTTTCCTTTTTCTCTGCTTTTTCCTTTTTGCAAATTCGAATTCCCCTATAAAAGAAGACCCTCCTAATCCACTTAGGAGCAAAATAACTTGTGTTTCTTTCTTGTAGTACAATGGCAGAAGAGAATAGAGATGCAGCCGAGGCCATGATGGCCATGTTCACCACCTTCCAAACGCAACTCGCATCAATAGGCGAGAGGTTGGAGCGCGTGGAGAGACCTGTGAGATTCCAGGCCATAAGGCACGTGAGAACTGAGCAAGACCGTACTGAGGGTCCTGAGCACCTTAGGACACAGCATGAACAGGAGGAGCCCCAACCAGATGGAGATGAGGACGCACAACCTCATAACTATCACCATAGGCTGAGAGGACCTCCACGGCAACCAGAGGCAGAAGGTGATGGCTTCGAGTCATATGGACGTCACCAGAGACCAAGGATGCCTCCTAGATATCATGAGGATGGAGATGAACACGCCTATAACAGGGTAACTCATCCTGATGTTAAGCTAACACCTCCAAGTTTTGCAGGAAAAGTAGACCCCGAGGCCTACCTAGATTGGGAGAGAAGGATGGATCACATCTTCGATCACTACAACCAACCAGGCTCTAGGAGAGTCTCCATGGCAGTAGCACAACTCACGGACAATGCCCTCATCTGGTGGGATCGTGAGGTGTCTGACCGAAGGAGGAAAAGATTGAGGCCCATGGACTCATGGGTCTCATGAAAGACCTCATGAGACAAATGTTTGTTCCACCTTATTTTCATAGAGATTTGCAACGACGTTTTCGTACTCTTAAGTAGGGTACCAGATCAGTAGAGGAGTACTATGAAGATTTTGAGAGACTAAGGAACAGGCTGGAACTCAATGACGATGAGGAAGCTTTGATGGCACAATTCTTGGATGGACTCCAAGAAAGAATTAGCCACAAGGTGGAAAGGTAAATCTACAATGACTTCAAGGACTTGTTCCACCTATCTGTCCAGGCTGAGCAGCACATCAAACGTAAGAGCCAAGAAATCCGCAGCAAGCCTAAGACGCCTTGGGCACCAAGCAACATTCCCAAGCCCGTAGACAAAGGCAAGAGCATAGAGATCGAGTCAAGGTTCAAGAGGAAGCCTCCTGAACCAACCCGTGACCAGAGAGATCCTAGTAAGTCTTCTAACCCTCAAAGATCACGTGACATCACTTGTTTCAAGTGTAGGGGTCGCGGACACATCTCAAGGGAGTGCCCAAACAACCGGGTAATGCTGATTACGGAAGCTGGAGAGTATGAATCCCAAAATGAAGAAGACTACGAACCAAAAGGAGAATACGGTGACATTGAGTACCCTGATGTGGGGGAAGTGCTGGTCACTAGACGCATTCTCAGTGCAATGGTGGATCCCTCAGAGGCCATCCAGAGGGAAAACATCTTCCACAGCCGTTGCACCATCAAGGGCAAGGTATGTAACCTCATCATAGATGGTGGTTCTTGCACTAACGTTGCTAGTGCGTATATGGTTGATAAGCTAGGTCTAGAGAGGACACGGCATCCTCAACCATATAGACTGAGATGGCTCGATGACAAAGTGGAGCTCAAGATTCATGAGCAAGTCACTGTGCCAATCAGTGTGGGCAAGTACCAAGACCAGGTCGTGTGCAACGTGGTGCCCATGCAAGCTGGCCATCTTCTACTAGGAAGACCATGGCAATTTGACAAAGAGACCAGGCATGATGGCCGAACCAATCTATACACCTTCTTGCATGACAAGAGAAAGGCCAGCCTAGCTCCTCTTACACCTGCCCAAGTACATGAGCTACAACTCCAAATGAGTAAGGAAAAGAAACTTGTCAAGTCTAATTTTCTTATTCAACCTAGTCATGTCCGGAGAGCTTTGGCCTCGAAGGACTTAATGTTACTAATGGTTTTCAAGGAAGTGTTGAGTATAGAACAGGGACAGGTAGAGCTACCTCATGAAGTAGCAACACTCCTCAACAAATTCCACGATGTATTTCCAGAGGAGATACCAGCAGGCTTGCCTCCTTTACGTGGCATAGAAAACCAGATTGATCTAGTGCCCGGAGCAGCCCTGCCCAACCGGCCAGCCTACCGGATGAGTCCAGAGGAGTCCAAGGAGCTTGAGAAGCAAGTCAAGGAGCTCCTGGAGAAAGGATATGTTCGTGAGAGCCTCAGTCCATGTGTTGTACCAGTGCTACTAGTGCCCAAGAAGGATGGAACTTGGCGCATGTGCGTGGACTGCCGAGCAATCAACAACATCACAGTCAAGTATAGGCATCCAATACCACGACTGGATGACATGCTAGATGAGCTGAGTGGAGCCACGGTCTTCTCCAAGATAGACCTCAAAAGTGGATACCACCAGGTAAGAATGAAGGAAGGTGATGAGGAAGACTGCTTTCAAGACAAAGCAAGTCACGAGTGGACAGTCATGCCATTTATTTGACTAATGCCCAAGCACCTTCATGCCTTATGAACCAAGTTCTTAGGGCACATCAGTAAGTTTGTGGTAGTTTATTTTGATGACATACTTGTTTATAAAGTGCCTACGGAACACTCACATCTTGAGATGGTCAAAACCTTCACAAGAAGAGCTTTATGCCAATCTCAAGAAGTGCACCTTTGTACTGATGCTTGTCTTTTAGGTTTTGTTGTGAGTTCACAGGGCCTACAGGTTGATGAAGAGAAGATTCGAGCCATACAAAAATGGCCAACACCAGGCAACATCAGCCAAGTAAGGAGCTTCCACGGACTGGCCAGCTTCTATAGGAGATTCGTGCTCAACTTCAGCAGTATTGCCTCACCATTGACGGCAGTAGTGAAGAAGAACGTGGGATTCAGCTGGGGAGAAGCTCAGGAGAAGGCATTCCAGGCCTTGAAGGACAGCCTTACACATGCACCAGTGCTAGTCCTGCCCGACTTCAACAAGACGTTTGAAGTGGAGTGTGATGCCTCTGGAATAGGCATAGGAGCAGTGCTAACCCAAGGAGGGAGACCAGTGGCATACTTCAGTGAGAAGCTAGGTGGTGCCTCACTGAACTACCCCACTTATGACAAGGAGCTTTATGCCTTGTCCGAGCATTGGAGACTTGGCAGCATTACTTGCTGTCCAAGGAGTTTGTGATCCACACTGATCACGAGACTCTCAAACACCTCAGAGGGCAAACCAATCTCAAGAGGAGACATGCCAGGTGGATGGAGTTCATGAGACCTTCCTGACATCATCAGTACAAGAAGGGCAAAGACAATGTAGCCGATGCACTATCAAGGAGGTTTGCCTTGATATCAACCATGGAGGCAAAGGTCCTAGGATTCGAGCACATCAAGGATCTATACAAGGATGATCCTGACCTTGCTGAGCTACAAGGAGTGAGGGAGTCATGGCAAATTACATCCATGAGGGATTCTTGTTCCGAGAAAGAAGGCTGTGCATACCACAGGGATCACTAAGGGAGCTTATCATCCGAGAAGCTCATGGAGGAGGACTCATGGGCCACTTTGGTGTCGAAAGACTCTAGCAGTGGTCAAGGAGCACTTCTACTGGCCACACATCAAGAGGACAGTAGAAGCACATTGTGCAAGATGCATCACTTGCAAGAAGGCAAAGTCCGAGTGCAACCTCACGGGTTGTATCTCCCACTGCCCATACCAACACATCCATGGGTGGACATCTCGATGGATTTTGTTCTAGGTCTGCTCAAGATCAACCACAAAGATGCAATCTTTGTAGTGGTGGACAGATTCTCCAAGATGGCACACTTCATCCCATGTGCCAATGTCAATGATGCCACACAAACAGCTGAGCTCTTCTTCAGGGAGATAGTACGCTTCATGGAGTGCCAAGGACCATCGTATCAGACAGGGACACCAAGTTCCCTCAGCCATTTCAGGAGGACCCTTTGGAGAAAACTAGGCACGAAGCTACTCTTTCAACCACTTGCCATCCTCAAACCGATGGCCAAACTGAAGTTGTCAACAGGACCCTATCAACTCTTCTCAGAACAACACTAGGGAAGAACCTAAAGACTTGGGTGGAGTGCCTGCCATTCATTGAGTTCGCCAACAACCGAGCCGTGCACTCAGCAACCAAGAAGACCCCATTTGAAGTGGTATACGGTTTCAACCTTCTCACCCCATTGGAGCAAACACCACTGCCACCAGCTGAGATGACCAACCTCAACGGAGCATCCAAAGCAGAGTTCATAAGGAGGTTACACCAGAAGGTAGCAGAAACTTGGAGAAGAGGACCGGACAGTACATGACTCATGCCAACAAAGGAAGAAAGGAGGTGATCTTTCAACCAGGCGATTGGGTGTGGCTACACCTACGGCAGGAGAGGTTCCCAAACCTAAGGAGTTCCAAACTAGCACCAAGAGGAGATGGACCATTCAGAGTGATCAAGAGGATCAACAACAATGCCTACCGGATCGAGCTACCAGGTGAGTTTAATGTGTCCAATACGTTTAATGTTACTGACTTGGCCCCTTTCCATGCAGATGAACCAGTTTTGAGGACAAAACCTACTCAAGAGGGAGGGAATGATGAGGACATCAGGTCGTACATCCAGCCAGGAGACCAGACTGGCCGACCAGGAAGCTTGCCCAAGACAGCCGGGCCATCTGGCACGCCTGCCGGTCCAAGCAGTACCGCCGGACCCTCGAGCAATAGGACCAGAGCAACCAGCATTGCCGGCGGAGAGGCCCAAGCTTCCGCACACTTGGTGGGACGTGAATGACACCGCCGTCCCCTGATGACACCGCCGACCCGGGATCAACTTGGCCGGTCCTGAAGTCATTCCGCCAAGACATCCAGCCGACAGGCCATCCAGGTACACACACTTCCACTTCTACACAAGAGGACTCGGACCAAATGAGCTACCAGCTCCAGGACATGCACTTAGAGGAAGTATCTACACCAGTGGTACCTCCAGGAGCAATGACAAGAAGCAGATCAAGAGCACTCTTCCACAAATTCAGCTTATGGGTCGACAAGCTTCTAGAGGAAGAGCAGCTAAGGACAATGGGCCAGAAGAGCAAATTAGAGTCCAAAGGCTTCTCAACAACACAAGGGACATCAGAGACTTGGGCTTTAGTGGCAAGAGAGGTCAAGGCCCAGAGATTTGTAACCCTACTCCAAGTCAAAGACTAGGAGCAAGGCGCATGCATGCCACAAGGACGGCCACCTTCCATTTCTTGGCCGTGAGGTGAGTTAAGGTAAGTTTACATTCGAATATATGCCTCTTTCTGTTTTGCAGGGTAGGATCTAGTTGCTTTACATTTTTGAGTCAAGAACATTTTAGGAATAGGTCCTTTTTCGGTTATGCACTTTTGTATCTTTTCCTTTGTGCACTTTTGTAAACTTTCCTTTTTCTTTATTTGTGTCGACCCTAGAAGGTCAAGCTGTCGAGCATATTAATAAGGCTCCTTCCAGCATTGTAGTTCGACAACCTTTTTGATATTAATAAAGATAGAACTTTTTCCCCAACAAGTTTTCTCTCAAGAATCTTGTGCGCTTAGAATCTAGTTGAGACCAGCCCTCCTAGCTCTAAGTTTGTGATTTATCACGAGGTTCATCACCCCTCGTGTGGTTCACTTCACCTTCCATCTTTTACCAACCAGAAAACCCCCATCCAGAAGCCTAAGGTTGAGTTTCTCACCTAATCTTCTACAAACAGCCCACGCGGATACATCCTTGAATCAAGGCTTGTATCCATAGTCCTCTTCATCTTGGGACTCATATTCTCCAGTCTCTGTAATCAGCATGACCCGGTTGTTTGGGCACTCCCTTGAAATGTGTCCACGACCCCTACACTTGAAACAAGTGATGTCACGTGATCTCTGAGGGTTAGAAGACTTACTAGGCTCTCTATGGTCACGGGTTGGTTCAGGAGGCTTTGAACCTTGACTCGATCTCTATGGTCTTGCCTTTGTCTACGGGCTTGGGAATGTTTCTTGGTGCCCAAGGCGTCTTAGGCTTTCTGCGGATGTCTTGGCTCTTACGTTTGATGTGCTGCTCAGCCTGGACAGATAGGTGGAACAAGTCTTTGAAGTCATTGTAGATTTGCCTTTCCACCTTGAGGCTGATTCTCTCTTGGAGTCCATCCAAGAATTGTGCCATCAACGCTTCTTCATCATCATTGAGCTCCAGCATGTTCCTTAGCTTCTCGAACTCTTCATAGTCTCCTCTACTGATCTGGTACCCTGCTTAAGAGTACAAAAACGACGTTGCAAGTCCCTATGAAAGTAAGGCAGAACAAACCTTTGTCGCATGACATCTTTCATGTCGACCCATGAGTCTATGGGCCTCATTCTTTTCCTCTTTCGGTCAGATACCTCACGATCCCACCACATGAGGGCAATGTCCGTGAGTTGTGCTACTGCCATTGAGACTGATGTAAGATTGAATATCAATCTCACAAGCGGTACGGTCGTGACTCGCAAGACCGAGAATCTCTCTTGGCAGTAGGAGGGGGGTTTTGATCGAATCACACGATCAAAGGTAAACCATGGGAGTTTGAATCTCTCAAACTAACCTGGCCATGGCTTCAATAGAAAGGAAGTGAATCACACACTTGATTTCTAAAGAACAAGAACACTTGATTTCTAAAGAACAAGAACAAGACTCAAAGACAAGGCTCTGAAGCAAATACTTTGTATTCAAATTTAATTTCAATGGTGGTCTATCTTTACAATGAGGTCTTGCTGAGCTTATATAGTGCTCCTAGCAATGGTCCTAAACCTAAAAAGGAGAAAAGGAAATCATACATTTAAAATATATGGCTGTTGGCCATTAATGTCTAGTTTGGCCAACAAGGAAAGTGTATATGCTTGTATCTTGAGAGCTTTGGGGCGAATGTAATGTGTCTAGGTACATCCTGGATGCTTTGAAAAGTCTTCAAGACGTGCCCAAGTTGCAAGGAATAGAGATATTGCAATCTGAACACATTAAGTGCACTTCGGTCCATATATGGCAAGTCTTGGAGGAAAGGGATTCGCCTGATCCTCTGGTGGCTGGTGCATGGTAGGTTTATTTTGGGCTTCCTTAGGGCCTTAATAATATCTCCTGGACGCCATGTTTTGGTTTGCAAGTGATTAAACCAGTTGGCCATCTCACTTGCCATAAACGGCTCCAATCGGTTCATTTGAAGGCACGGATGGACCTGCCTGGTCCAAGGCGTGTTTGAGCTTCTAGAAGTGCTTAAGGGAGCTCCTAGAAGTACCAAAAAGTCTCCTGGTCTCCAAAGAAACGTTTGGAGACTTTCATATAAGGAAAGTTCCAAATATGGTAAGTTTCAAAAACTCCAATTTGATGTATGGTGCATGACTTGATCTGGCCTTGTTTTGGGTGAGCTGCATGTCGCCGCGTGTCCTCTGTGAGTCAGGATTATAGGCCAGGTTTGGTCTTGGCTGGCCGCTTCTTGGTTAAGCTTGGATTCATGAAGATACACCCATGTATCCTTTTGCGCGTATTTGGCCGCTTTTGTGTTCCTTGGGCCGGCCGGGCCGGGCAGTTGGCCGGGGGTTGTGCCGATGACCTCATCATACCCTCCCCCTTCGAAATGTTTTGCCCTCAAAACATTTTGGTCTGCACATAGAGAAGGCAAGTTAATACCATGATTTACTTGTGGGTTTAGGGCATTACCTTGGTTTATGGCCCTTATATGGTTTGGATATGGCCATGGTGCATCTGGCGGTTGCTCCCTGATAAGAAAGGAAGAAATTACTCCTTTCCATTGCAGCTGGTTTCTTTGCTTTGCCTCCAAGGTGTTGGG